>CAUYRH010168994.1:0-60058 GCA_963574655.1 Perodicticus potto
ACATATGTGTAGGAAAGAAAGGACATACATGTGCAGATAAGTACATACACAAGCACGTGTGAACATGCATGTAAATACATGTGCACACATGCACATGCATGAACATATGTGTAGGAAAGAAAGGACATACATGTGCAGATATGTACATACATACTCATACGTGTGCACACATGTACATACATGAACATATGTGTAGGAAAAAGGACATACATGTGCAGATATGTACATACACAAGCACGCGTGAACATGCATGTAAATATATGTGCAGATATGTACATACATACGCATACGTGTGCACACATGTACATACATGTACATACAACCCAATACTAACACCGTTTCAAGGTATGAATATCTCAAATGCCTGCACCTCTCTGCATCTCCAATCCTGCTACGAGCCTGCCCCACCCCTGCAGAGGCTACTGCAATAAAAAGTAATAATGCTGCAGCATAACAAAAGATGTTAGACTGGGTGATTTGTAAAAAACAGAAATGTATTTCTCGTTATTCTAGAAGCTTGAAAGTGCAAGATCAAGACTTTGGCAGGTTCAATGTCCAGAGAGAGTGGTTCTCTCTGCCTGGAGTCGGCCCCGTGCTGTGTCCTGGGGAGGAAGTGAGATGCTGTGACCTCACACCCCAGAAGGGGGAAGGGCAGAGCACCCAGCTGACTTTCTCCAGCCCTTTGTAAGGCTGCTAATCTCATTCGTGAGTTCTTGCCCTCTTCACTTAATCACGTCTAAAACATTGGAGAGTGAGTTTCAACCTATGAATTTCGGGGGACACATTCAGACAATAACTACCAGCCCCTGGTGTGAACACTCACTGGTGCCTTCATGGGCCTCGTTTAATCCTTTTAACTACCCATATGAAAGAAAGTACACACCTCGTTGTAGAAATGAGGCAATCATTAAGACTTAGAAATTAACTAACTCACCCAAGTTCATACTGCTAATCAATGGCAGAACCAGAAATCAACTTATTTGTGTCTAGACTCTAGGCTGTACTCAGCTCACCTCATTGCTGCTAATCAATGGCAGAACCAGAAATCAACTTATTTGGGTCTAGACTCTGGGCTCTGACTCAGCTCATCTCATTGCTGGTCTCTAACACTCATCCTTCCCTTCGAGTTCATCTGTAAAAATGATCTTTTAAATCGCAAATCTGGCTAGGTCACTCCTTCGATAAGGCTCCCCCATGTCCCAGATAGTCATGGGCCTTCCCCAGTCCTGTGACCTGCCCCCAGCTTCTGCCAGCCCTTCCCCCTCTGTGCTCTGAGTACACGCTGGCGGCTCCTCACCTGCAGAGCTTTCCTCCCCATTGGCCCCAGTTCCTATTTATTTGAATCTCATAAATTTCCAAGGTAGGCCTTCCCAAGACTCTCCTTGCCACATCCCCACTTCTCAGACTTTTGGGTTCTCTGCTACAAATTATTATAGCACTTTGTACTTCTTAGTAGGTCCCTTCTCAATTGTAATAAGTTTCTATATAATAATTAGTCTATTCCTGCTAGGATATAGGCTTCTAGTAAAGAAATAAACTCTATGATATATACCACTTTACCTTTAGAGTTTCATGATATGCCTAAAACAAAAATCTACTCAAATCTGCTCAATGAGTAGATCAAAAAATCCACTCATTAAATATTTATCATATCATATTTAATAAATTATAGCTAACATTTATCTGGTACTTGTACTATGCCGCGCACTGTCCTCACCACTTTACATTTATGGTTATTTAAATATTGTTATTCTCATTACATGGATGTGGAACCTGAGGCTTGGAGAGGCTGAGACACTTCTCCAAGGTTAGTTCACAGCAAACGGTGGTGCCAGAAAGCAGACCTGGCAGCTTCGCTCCAGGGACTAGCTGTCACTCCTACTCTATAACCTAATAATGAATCTTTCCTCTAAATATCTAATTTGCTAGAAAAATAATTGGACAGAAACTTCTCTCCATCCGTGATGACTTTCTTGTGTCCTAGACATTTAATGCAAACACAGGCAGAGGACTATGTTCCAAACTTCCCTTCACACTGGTGGCCCATGCCTCTAACCAGGTGAGTTCACATTCTCGCCAGCAAGCTGATGCCAAAGTCGAGTCTTTCTGGAGTGCGAGTGTGGGTAAAACTAAAGCTATCGAAAGAGTGGGAGGTAGACCAGAAGGAAATAGGGCCCTGAGGCTGGCATGCCAAAGGTGGAGTTTTGCTTTGTCTGAGCCTGCCTTGGCTAAGGAAAGAGAAACAGACCATTTGCTCATGGCTTACCAAGAAAATATTGTGGTGTAATGAATCAGAGAACTCAGATTCCCTCTCTCTCACCATAAGATGTTGAGCAAATTGCCAAACATGTCACATCCAAGCCTCAATTTTCCCACATTCATAATGGAAAATGTTTGTCATAATGATAATAACTTCTATCTCGTGGGGTTTATTTTTCAAGGAAAAAATGAGATATTCAAGAGAAAGTCCTTGGTAACCTGTCATGTTGTGGACACAAAAGCCGGGAGTGACCAGAGGGCTTCTGTTGTGGCCTCAGCGGAGTTTGCTGAGATCAGCATCAGACCCACCTGCTTCTCCACGGTCACTTCTCCTGGGGGCAGTGAACCTCTTCTATGAATCCACCAGATTCCCAGGGTGAAACCCCTGCCATATGCAATTGAAAAATTCTATATTGACAAAGACATGTTAACTGAGTCCTGCCTAGAGAAAGCCCACAGAGGGCCTGCAAGTTCTGCCCGCGGGAGACTCGCACCACAGACGCACGCGTCCTCCAGTCCCTGCTATTTATGCTAAGAATGTTTTACTCAAGGTCAAAACAACAAGCTTTCTTGAAATGTCAAACTATGGGTGTGTTTCACTTACCAAATATTCATCAAAAGAAACTATATGGCTTTGGACATAGAAACTTATGAGGAAGAAAGACATTACTAACTATAAGCCATGACCTTGACCACCAAATACACAGGCAACAGCCCCAGCCCGGACCATCAAATCAACACACCAACAGCTGCAGCCTGGACCACCAAATAAGCAGACCAACAAGCCCAGTCCAAGGGTTGTCCAGACCACCAAATACACAGGCAACAGGCACAGCCTGGACCATCAAATCAACACACCAACAGCTGCTGCCCAGACCACAAAATCAACCGACCAACAGCCCCAGCCTGGACCACCAAATCAACAGGCCAACAGCCCCAGCCTGGCCCTTGTACGTAAGGAGAGGCTGATGCCCATATGTCTAAAACTGTTTTGTATTTTAAGAAATAATTAGAAGCTCTTTAGTTGACCCTGCACTGACCACCTCCTTACGCTGACCTGACTTTCAGAGGTCATGCACCACATGTGGGTATTGATACAGTGGGCTGAGTTCCTGATGCTGACCACCTCCCTGTGTTGACCAGCTTGTTATAGCCCCTTGGGTGGTCACTCATGGAGGTCCTACTGTCCTTATCACACTCAGGGAAGAACACAGAAGGACGCTGACCCCAAGGTCCCTGGAGTGTGGAGAGGGGCCCAGCGTGAGGAGGGCTTGGAGTTTATGAGTGGAAAGGCTCCACGTAGAATGAAGCCGATGTGGAACCCAGTCAGAGCACACTCCTCACTTCCACAGACCAGATGAGCGGGAAAGGAGCTGAGGAGGCGCAGACTCACCCTGCGGAGAGCTGAAAAGGGGTTTCCAGTTACTCGCTCAGCACCTCTTTGGAGCTGCGTCCCGTGACCCCACAGCAGGCTCCGTGCCAGGCCAGGGCTCAGAGTGCTCTTGCTGGATGGATGGATGGATGGATGGATGGATGGATGGATGACAACAGCCTTCTCACACAGTCTCCATGAGCAGAGGCCACTACCTGGGGTCAGTCAGGATTTGGTGAAAGCCAAATGCTCCAACAGGTCAGGGGCACAGTTCAGAAGAGAAGACCCAGCAATGTCCCACCTGAGACAGGACCATGGACGCAGGGTTTTGAAGTCAAGCAGTGGGAGGGGCACTTCAGGGTTCCGTGGCCAACCTCACACAGGCTCCCTTCCCCGGGGCCAGAGCGAAACTCCAGGACTCAGCTGTCAAATGTGTGTGGATACATCCCCAGATCCCCAGGAAAGAGACCCAGGACCAGGAGGTGGGGGAGGGAGGAGGGTGTTCCAGACACATGCAGGACGCAGCACGGAGGGCACTTCACAAAGGGAGAGCCAGGGGCACGCGGCCCATTACCTGGTCCGAGGCCGCCCTGCTAGTCACTGGCACAGTCAGTGTTTGTGAACAGCTGGTCAGACCCCACATGTTCCACTGAAGTCTGAGCATCCGGGTCTATGTCATACCAAAACCAACATTTTGGTTGTTTTCAGCTGTGTCAGATTTTGACTCTGTTGATGATCGTTGCTGTAGTTTAACAAAAGGGAGGAAATGTGTTCTTAGAAATCATGCTGTTGTTTTTAAAATGGACTTTCCCTGTGTGGGGCTGCCTGCTGACATTCTGCACAGAGAACCAGAAAGACGGAAACAGCACAAATTACAAGCGTAGAAATTGGAAAATTTTCATAAAATGAACACAGCACATAACCCAGACCAAGAGAAGGCATCTCACGTCCCTCCTGGTCACCAACCCCCGAGATGACCACCGAGTTGACTTCTAATATCATAGATTAGTCCTTCCCTTCTTGGGACTTTATGGAAATTAAAGCATGTTCCTTTCTCGTGTCCTTTTTAACATTTTGATGTTTATATGCTCTGTCTCCTCGCTGCAGGCACCTGCATGCTGTGATAATTGCGATGCCTTCACTTGGGAATTATGTGTGATTTGGGGCAGGACACTTACCTCTCCAAGCCTCAGTTTTCTTGTCTGTGTTAATGAAACTTAGGGTTTTAAAGTTTAATGACATGAAATATGTAGAGGGCCTGTAACACCACTTTTCTAAGATATGAGTGGGGTAATAAGATCAGACTTTCTTACACAATTCCCGGCTGGCATTTGAGGCACCTGCAGTCTCTTAGAAGCTGGTCCAGTGACTTTGTAACAGCGACGGTTTGGTCCCATGTCTCCTGACCACAGCAGCTGGCCATCCTCGACCACCCGGAGGTTTCTCGTTACCCTTTCCCATCACCCTTCTCTGGGTCTCTTTCTCCTCCCAACGCTATTCTCCTAACACATACATATTTCCGGATTGTCGTGAAAAGGCTGGGGAAATTGGACTATGAAACTAAATATTAGACAAGCTGAAACATTATTAACACAAAAATTATTTAACATTATTAAAACCATAAAAACAGGAAAGATCATTGACTGAAAATAACAATGTTGCCCAGAAGTTTGTACAATGTTTAGATTGCACACATATATTGTATGTATACACACATACATGAAATTGCGTACTCAAAGGGTTAGCAATGGGGATCTCTGCTTGGTAAAAATGTGAGACGTTGGGTGGGGCCTATGGCTCAAAGGAGTAGGGCACTGGCCCCATATGCTGGAGGTAGCGGCTTCAAACCTAACCCTGGCCAAAAAAAAAAAAAAAAAAAAAATGTGCAATGTTTATTATTTCAAACTTTTGCTTCACTGTAATTTTCTAATTATCCACAATGCAACGTGTGTAACAATAAATGTTTGCAAAATGTATATACGTACAAGTTCATGTGCATTCTCCTAGTCTACCTTCCCTGTGAGAATAGGAGGTTTTTCTTGCCCTCATTTTAGAAATAAAGATAGTCTAGGAGGGCTTAGGTAATTTGCCTGAGGTCACCCACTGAAGAAAGGGGCAGGACACGGGCCCTGAGGAAATGTCACACAGCCCCTGTGCTAAGGGCTTCGTCAGGTAATCAGAAAAGGGAAGAGGAGACACGAGAAATGACAACACTTAGGAAAGCAATTACACAACCCGAAACAGAAAAGACCCACGGGTAAGATGCAACTGGAAATGCAGCATTTTTAAGAATACATGCATTTTTCAGAACTGAACTGAATATCCTGTGTCATAGACCCAGACACTGTCTTGTCAGGAATCCGGCGGGCACCATCCACTGTCCTGCTCTAGCCTGTGACTTAGTGTGTCCTGGTCTAACCTGTGACTTAGTGTGTCCTGGTCTAGCCTGTGACTTAGTGTGCACTGCCAGGCAAGTGACATAACGTGCCCCTTCTGCGTCCATCACATAGGCTGTTTCAAGGATTAATGAGCAGTGTGCTTGGAGCTCCTTTGAGAAAAGAGCTATTTGATTGCCTCATATTATTACCAGATTAATATTCATTACAATTGCTTATTCATTTTCTCTTCCTGTTTCTCAGGGCCAATACCTACCAGACCTGAAGAAGGGAAAAAGTCTTCCTTTGCCACTCTGGGTGGAGTGAACGAGAGAAAGGAGGGTGGGAAGGCCGGAGGAGGGTTCTCCCTGCGCCTTCCCTCTGGAAAAACTTGAAAACCAGGGTCAAGGGCATGACCTTACGTGGTCCCTTCACCTGCTCTTACTGCCCCGAGACTGGCTTCTGTGGTGTTAAGTCTTATTCTTGCTCAGAGCCATCTCATGTGGACAGGAATAGAGCCACTCATGAGTGTGCAACTTCCGTGGTGCCATAGCACTCCATGTGCAGAAGCCGTACGTGTTTTCTGTCTCGAAACTCTTGCTTTCATTTTTGACCTATGGTTTGCAAGTGAACTGACAGGACAATGGCGTATACACCAGTGACCTGGAGCCTTGCCGCCTGCACTGGCCCACTGCCTTCCACTTGCCTGTCTCCCCTGGACAGGCCCTTATTGGATCCTTGGCACCCCAGGAACCGTTCAACCTCCTTTTCCCAGCCCCCCACTACTACTGTTTGTCTGTAATCCCAGCTGGGGCCCAGGTCCAGGAGCAGGGAAGGTCTGAGTCAGGCCTGCATGCCTTGCCAAGTCAGAAAGGGCATGGTGGCAGCCGTCCTTACCCTGGGCTGACCCATAATGTAGTAGGCAAGAGGGTGAGCCCCTTGTCCACCAGCCCTGATCTGGGCACTTACCACATCCAAGCAAGAGGTCGCAGCATCTTTAGGAGAATAGCCCAGGACCTAAGGGTTGTCTTCTGTGGATAAAGATGTTGGAACCACAGGAAAGAGAAAAGTCTGGCTCGGCTTTCCCAGGGCGTGCCCCTGGCTGGGTGCGGCCTGTCACTCTGGCAGCCGGCGGGAGGGGCAGCCAGTGGTGCTGTGTGCACCCATGGTCCAGGGTGCAGGCCCTCCAGCCCCTGTGAGGCTCTGCCCTCACCCACCGGACCCCTGTGTCTGAAGGACATGATATTAAACAAAACACACCCAGCCGCTCATTAACTGGGACACACGTACCGGGATCAGGTGAAATGTGAACAGTGGAGAGGCAGGGTGTGGGGCGTGTGGGGACTCTGTGCCATCTCTGCAACTTTTTTCAGGCTAAAACTATTTTAAAATATAATGTATATGTTTTTTAAAAGCACCATAACAGGCTGAGAGAGAGATTGCTGAGAAAAGGGAAAGGAACAAGGGTCATAGTCGAGACCGGTTAGTGACACTTTTCCCCTCCTGTTTTCAGTTACTGGGCCCTTCCAGTTATGCAGCTGACCCTTCCTGTGAACCGCCCCCCAGTGTGCATTCCTGCCACCCCCTCTGTTCCTCCTCATATGCTCCCCTGCCCGGTGCCAGTCCTTTGGGTTCTTTGCTGCCATTAACAATTCTTCTGTTTCTTTATCACCCACTAAGGACTGGCCGCCACCCCAGAACCTTTATACACTGTATTTATTCTATTTAATATCTGCATAACGTCATGGGACAAGTATTTTTATTCTGATTCTGCCAATGTAGGAAATGGGGTCCAGGACTTAATGATAAGGGGTGAAAGAGAAAGTCAATATTCCTGATTCTCTTTCCAAACCCAGGGCTCTTTCCACAGTGCTGGACGTGCACCACGCGGCCTCCAGGTACCTGGTCGTGGCAGACGGCCTGGGCAGGCACACCGCCCGGTTCCCATTCCCCCAGGTGATCACTGAGTGTCTGCGAGGAGGCACCCGGTGCTGGGGTGGTGGTGGAGCTGTGAAGCCACAGCAGGGACCCGCCTGGTCCCTTTCTTTGGCGGTGTCCCTCAGTAGTAGGAGTTTGATGCCCCAGCCCATTCTGCCACCTGGGCTCCCCGCCTTAGTTCCCAGGATAAGGCTGTAAAAGGGACAGAAAGGAAATTCTACTGTGGATAAAGAACTTGGGGACTAACAATCTAACTAGCATAATAATGTAACTTCAAGATGTAACAGTTTTTGATTTTAAACTATTATGGTTTACTTGATGAAAAGAAGGCGGGAGAGGCGGGAGCAAGGTCCTGCTGTGCCCACGGACCTGTCGCCGGCCTCCCACGTGCCAGCTCCTGGAGCAGACCAGGGGATGGTGGGCGTGACACCCAGTGGATGTCACTCTTTGAAGAGGCAGTCCCTTTCTTTACTTCTGTGGGTATAATGACTGTACATGTGTCCTCTGTGAAGCTTGAGTGGAAATCGGATCCCTTTCTTCCTCTTTGAGGAGGAGAGTGTGATGTATCCTCCGTCTCACGTCTCACGGTCTGTTTGCATATCGGCTGATTCAGAGGCTGAGCCGGTGCCGCCTCCCACCATGCCGGCCCTGTCCCAGGGACACAGGGACACAGGCTGCAGTGTGGGGACGCTGGCGGGAGGATCTGCCTCTTCAGGAGAAGTTTCCTTGGAAGAGTGCTCTTCTGGAAGGAAACAGAGGAAGGAGGGGGGTGTTTTGGACGCAGGAGGAGTAAGCGAGGGGACCCTCTTGTGTTGGGGCCGCCCTAAGAGGGGAGGAGGGGAGGGAGCCAGGGAGGTGTGTGCACCTCTGGCCTGAGTGTGTCTCATTCAAAACACTTCAATTCTTGCCTCCACTTTTTTGGGGAGTGTGAAAAAAATGGAGGAAGCTTCCTAAGTGGTTTTGCGGTTTTTCAAGTATGACATAAGGGACCTGAATTTAACCCTGCTGGTCCTGAAGGGGACGCCCGCCAAGTGGGATGAACAGTAGCTGTTCTGTGAAGCGCACACCTGCAGCCAGGGGGTCGCCGTCACTGGGATCCACATGTGGCCATTCTCCTTTCCACCCAAGCATGGGGCACACGTAAATCCGTTCTTATAATACGAAAAACCATGTGATCCGCCTAGAAATTTTGTATAACTGCATAAAAGAGGCTCTAAATCTGATAGGAATGTTGTGTGGGAACTCCAAATGAGATTTTAATTCTGCGGTGCCGCTGTGCTTGAGTTTCAGAAAGCTCCTGCTGTTCCCGCCACGGCAGTCACGTGGGCAGTCTGCTTTGCACAGCCGCCCCCGCGGCTTTAATTCTTCCAACATCTGTAGAACTAACTCCGTGTTCATTCACAGAAATTTCTTAAGTCAATAACCTGAATTATTGGTTTAGACTTACATACATTGACAATGGAATTTATATATATAAAATCTTGAAAAAACATATATATATTTACAAGTATTTTTATATGGACCACAAAGACATATGACCTGAAAAAAATCTAGATTCTTAGAGCAACAAACCAGAGTCCCCAGCTGCCTCCAAACTGACAGTCGGCCCCATTCACATCTGCCTGCACCCGAAAGTCCGGTTCGGAATTTCCCTGTGATCCTGGCTCTTGCAGAGGGGAAGTTTCAGCTTTGTTTAGTATAACAAGAGCCTGCAGGACTCCCAGGCCAGTAAACGTGTTCTCCTCCAACCCCAGACAGTTCCACTTAGACTGAAGTCTTATCGGAGACCTTGTTTCGCCTCTAATTAGAGGATTTCAGGACAGAGAGGAGCAGCCCTGTGCCTCTAGTTCTCCGGGTGTGTTTCCCCAGTCACAGACACCCCAATGTGACAGTTTCCCAGAATGAAAGACTCAGACACGATGGACAAACAGTTGTCCCCAAATTCTGACTGCCTCTTTTAGAAGAAAAGCAAAATGAGAAAACTCTTTCCTCATCTCTCCTGGAGACCGCACACGCTCAAAGTGACATCACACGCCCTGTGGAACCCAGATGACTAAGGCAGAGGGAGCCTGAGAAAAACTCTGCCTTTACTTTTAGGACACATTTATGCAGATGAGCTCTTAAGAGGCGTTCCCGCCTTCCTCCTCAGAGGAAGTTTCTTGGTAGATCGCTGACACCTCATCCAGGCGGGGGGTGAGAATTTGGCACCAGCTCCCCCAGGCAGAGCTGCGATTTGCTGTCCTGGTGGGGAGAAGTGGAAGGAAGGAGTCAGCCTGCGGATAATGAAGGAGCTCGGGGGCAGCTTCTGTCGCGCTAGGATCGGCAGTGGCAGCGGCGACTCTGCTATGGACAGCCTGCAGCCGCTCCAGCCTAACTACATGTCTGTATGCTTGTTTGCAGAAGAATCATATCAAAAATTAGCAATGGACACGCTGGAGGAATTAGACTGGTGTTTAGACCAGCTGGAGACCATACAGACGTACCGCTCCGTCAGTGAGATGGCTTCTAACAAGGTAAGCTGTGAGCCTTCCACCCCCTGAGGTGGCCCTGCTGGGCTCGGGGCGCTCTGGGGTTCCTGACCAGCCAGCTCCCAGAGAATGTCTGTTGATCTGTCTCAGGAGATTCTGTTCCAGAGGGCCACATTTTGCTTGTGTCTTGATGCTAAGCAAAAGTTTAAAATCCTCACTAAGATTTAATTCCCAGAAACCAAATTTCTCTCTCTTATTGAAGCAGTTTGGAGTATGTTTAAAATAAGAGGTGACTATAAATCTTCCAAATCACTATACAATTGAAAAAATGCCTTTTTTTTTTTACAATTATCTAAAAACTAAAATATAAATGATCCATCGGGTAAAATGTATAACATGTTCTTTGCAATCAGTTGTCACATGTATTTTTTATAGGAAAATAATTTGTCCTCTGCCTATCAATGGGAGAGAACAGTTAGCCCTCAAGTTTGATAGATTCTTTTTGAGAAGAATGACATTCTGAGATTTTATTTCTTTTGTGATACTGGCATGACCTAAGCTTTAAAAGAAACAGTATACTTGGTCTCCGAAAACAGAAAGTTATTATGTTTAAGTTTGATTGCTTTTCATAGTAGAATTATCTGAAGTTAAGTTTCACCCATGCTGCAAAAACAAAAAACCCATGGTTTTATTTACAATGTCCAGACAAAACTTAGTGTTGAAGAGCTTTAATTATCTATCATTATGTCATTTGTTTAATTACCAGCTGGACTTAGACTGCTAATTTATGTAGTGAGAGTCGTTGTTCTGTTTGTATTTTTATGGTGAAGAATGTCACATGTGCATAGTTACAAACTCAAGTTGTATGTGTGTGTGAGTGTGCATTTACACATGCACAGCCCTGGGTGGGAAGCCTTGCCCTGAGCCCTCATAACACACAGTTTCAGAATCCCAATCTTGATCATTCCAGCCTGAGGCATTCATTGTCTTTCTGTCCTGTGTTTCTGGGGCTGGAAAGCGATTTTGCTCACATCTGCTGGCATGCCCCGTCCAGCCTCCAGGGGCAGCACTGAGTGTGCGTCTCCTGGGGCAAAAGCAGCCGCTTCCACCAAGGTGCTGGCTCCTGCTTAGAGCACCTGGTGGAGAAAGCCAAGTCCCCAGAAGGACCCGAAGGAGGAGATGGGACTCGGACCTCTTTGTTTCCTGGTTGAGCAAAGGCAAAAAGAAGTCCCTTTCTAAAAATTTTATTTAGAGTTAAATCTGGAGTCAGGAAGACAAAAGAACACATTTGAGATTTAACTATTTGCTGACTTTTCTCTGAAGCTGTCAAGGGAAGGCTGAAGTCAGGGGCTTTTTTGGTTAGTCTGAAACCCAACCAACTCGCTGCCCGGCCTCCCAGATCATGCGGGGACTCCGCGTGGGAGACCCCCACGCGGGCTGCACCTGCTCTGAGCGCTACAGACACTGTTCTGCAGTTTGTGATCACAGAGCCCGTGCAGGTGTAGAGCCAACATGAGAGGGTAGTTGTTCAACAGGGCCTAGCCCAGAGGATGTGGGAAACTGGAGTCATCAGAATAAATGAAGGACAGTCACCAAGGTAAAACAGGCAACCAACTCCAGTAGGAGAATAAGAACACCCCCTGATAAACTATGAGTGTTCTCGACGTAGTGCAGTCCTAGTGCCATTTGTGTCTCTCGGAGTGCTGAAATTAGACATTGGCTGGCTCACACACGCATTAAAGATAACTTCGTAGTCAGCATAGAAGTTACTGAGGCTCTGAGACCAGGCACTGTGAGGTCCTGGTGAGAATTCCACCCCCTCGGGCTTCCCCTCCGCCTTTCTGGTGTTGTGGGCAGGAAGTAATGAAAGCTGAGCAGAGTGAACCCTGACACGGGCCCTTAGCGTCGATGCAGTCAGCTTCAGCAGGAGGCGCGGCTCACCCACTGTCCAGACCCACCAGGGAAAGGTTGTCAGGCAAAGGAATTGCCAGTGGGTGGATGATTCCCAACTCACAGATAAAGACAATTTCAATTTTTAGAAAGCTCCTTTACTTAGCTAACTTTTCTTAAAAGTCTTGATTATTCAGATAATTGTCTCAGGTGAAGCTAAAGGGTAACGTAATGATGGCATGAATAATATAATGCTTTGAGAACATTTTCTTGACCACCAAAGAGAAAGTGGTCTATACCAGTTCTTTGGGAAGTTCATTATTTATGGTAAAAATCATATTCTACATTCAGTTTTAAATATTGCTCAAATTATTTGAGATTCTCAACCAGTTTTCCACTTAAAAATATCGTTGTCACTGCTCTGTAGTTTTACCAGCCATACTGTGCTTGCCCTCGCCAGCCAAGGAGGCCTGCAGATACCTGAGTTGGAGTCATCAGCAGTGGCCACTACATTTGCACAGAGAGTCTGTGTTCCTAGTGCTATTTCAGCTTAGTGAGCACTTTAGTTT
This sequence comes from Perodicticus potto, assembly GCA_963574655.1. Taxonomy (NCBI): domain Eukaryota; kingdom Metazoa; phylum Chordata; class Mammalia; order Primates; family Lorisidae; genus Perodicticus; species Perodicticus potto. The sequence continues at coordinate 12,872 of CAUYRH010168994.1, forward strand.
ACAATGTCTGAATTTACTTATGAATGGCATTTTGCTGGGACCAGGCAAGGTGGCTCACACCTGTAATCTCAGCATTCCTGGAGGCTGAGGCCAGTGGGTTGCCTGAGCTTAGGAGTTGGAGACTCCTGAGGCTGAGCAAGAGTGAGACCTCGTCTCTGCTAAAAATAGAAAAACTAGTCAGGCATTGTGGTGGGCACCTGTAGTCTCAGCTACTTGGGAGGCTGAGACAGGAGGATTGCTTGAGTCCAGGAGTTTGAGTTTGCTGTGTTACTGCCTTCTAGCCTCAGGCAACAGAGTGAGACTGTCTCAAAAAACAAAAAAGAAGTTTGAACCTAAAATACTGAAAGAAAGAAAAGAGAGGTAGGGAAAAGAGGAAAGGAAGAAAGGAAAGAAAGAGGGGAATGGTGTTGCAAGAGGTGGCGCTATCTCTGAGGGTGTCGGGGACTGTCTGGGCAGTCTGCACGCAGCTGGTACAGAGCTGTGTCGGGGGAGAAAGTGTGGGACATCCTTCATACACTTCACCTCGATAGGCTCTGCATGTATTGCTGGTTTTCCTTAGCCTTTTTACATTTTGAAGAAAACTGAGTGATTCAAAGATTGTAACAGACTTTCCCCAAAGTCCTCCAGAGCCCAGGGAGTTGGTTAAGAAACTATTTTGTCACTTACAAAGTAAGAGTCTTGTCTCTGTCCAGGTTTACCTGGTCCTTTACTGCTGGTCACAGGCCAAAAAGAATTCCAGAATTTTAGAGAACAACGCTGACACGTACATTAGTATTGTGAATTATCTTTCCCCAAGAATTAAAAATAAAAGTGGGTAGGTCTAGCGGAGTTTCACAAGGGACGGCACTTTTTCTGAGATGAAAAGGCTGCCTAGGGAGCCTCGTGCCAGATGCCCAGGTCTGGCTGGACGCGTTCGAGCCGTCCTGTCTCACCTCAGACGGCTTCTTAGATTCGTGCATTACTTTGGCGATTTTCACCTCCCCCCGGCCCCGAATTAGAAGAATTATCTGGTACTTCAGCAGAAAGCGTCAGAGCATGAGCTCCCCAGTGGCAAAACAGTTAGATGTTTTGAAAACAGGATGCTTCAGCTCTGCGTGGTAAAGAGGAAGGGAGAGAGAAACGGTGTGGAAGGGAAGACGGCGACAGCCTCGCAGGTCCCCAGCCCGGCAGCAGCACAAACAGTGACCTGCCTTCCTGACCCTCGCTGTGGCTCAGTTCCTGGCCTCCTGTCACCAAAGCCAACCAACGTCATCGCAGGAGGACAGGGGGAACCGCGCAGCTGCCGAGGGTGACTGCCGCTTCCTGTCTCCTTCCGGCAGACGCAGCAGAAAAGTACAGGGTTGCAACAACAGTGCCCGAGGAAGGCCAGCCCAGAGCAGGCCCAGGAGTGCAGCTGTGCCTGGCGGGGGAGGAGGCGCTGTCCCTTCCTCCATCTTACTGAGAAGCAGAGTCACTCACCTAGAATTCGCAGGTGACGAATACCAGATGTTCGTTCTCACCTGGCATGTGGAACAGTTTTCTAAAGGAGCCGTGTCACTGTCCTCACTCTCCAGCGCCCTCCACTGCCCCTTTACTCTCCATTGCTTTGTCCTGGGCCGATGTGCAAAGGGGGATCCTGGGCACAGTGGCTACTCTGGCTGAGAAGGGTCTTCAGAATGAAGCACCAGGACCCGGTGCTGCAGTGATGTTTCCTGGGGAAACCTCCATGATGGGAAGGAGCTGGGCAGCCCGAGTCTCTGAAGGCGTTGTGACGTCTGCAGCAGACACCGTTTCAGGGAACTGAGTCTCCCAGCTGGGCAGGCTTATTCCCTCATCCCTCGGGCCTGGCCATGCCAGAGCCCTGACCCCTGAGAGAAAAGACAGCTTGCTGCCTGTGGTCTTGGGTGGGAAGGGACCGAGTCACACGGTCCCACCAGACGAGGCTGGTAGACAACCAGGCTGCTTGACACTGGAAGGTGATTGTGGCAGGCTGATTGCCCTACTGATGGGGAAGGCCTTTTCTATTTAACTGAATAATTGGTAACTTCAGAATATATTAGATCCAGCAGAACTGGAAGGAACGAGATCCTATTGGCCAACAGGTTCATCTCAGAGGTCTGTGGGGAAGATGGCAAGCAGAGACCAATCCAAGGAAGGAATTAACGCCACTTTTGCCCCAAACTCAGTGATACCATCACAGCAGTGTCGCCCGTAGCACAAGACAGATCCTTTTCCTGGACCCTGTGCTTTAGGAGCGAGAGCCTTTGCCTGGCCTTCGTCCAGCTGCTGTCATCTCAGGAATGAGGAGTTGCTGGGCCCCAGGGGCAGCTCCTCTTCCCTCTGAAGACCACACTGTCCATCTGCTAGACCCCAGAGTTCTCTGCCCAAATGCCTTTGAACTGACTGACAGGGCTCTTCCTGACATGCTGTAACGTGCACAGCCTTAGACTTGAGGGAACCTATAAAGCAGAAGCTGGGGCATGAGGAGAGCTGTGTGTGTGGGAGGAGTGTGTGTGTGCAGGCTGTGCAGAGGCTGCCCACACCGGCCTGCACACTGCCCCTGGGGATACCCAGGCAAGGAAAGAGGAGGGCTGGCACGGCTGGCATCCCCTGCACTGCCATCTCCAAAGAGTCCAAGAGTTCTGGATTCAATTTGACCTTCCAGGCTGCTAGGAAGGGACGACTGTCAAGGTAGGAGCACAGAAGGCCACTCGGTCCATACCCATATGTACATAGACTACGGGAGGTGACCCACGCATGGTAGAGGTGACCCCAGATTGGAAGGCAGACAGAGTGAAAATCAGTTTTGTCAGGCAAGTGGGCACTCGTAGTTTTTTTTCATCTTTTTTTGGTACAACTTTTCTCTCTTTATTGATCAGAATTATATAAAATAAAGTCTGGGGGCAGCCAAGTAAAGTGTTAACAGAGGGAATAAGCCATGAATTTGAATTCTAGCTCTGCCTTGACTTAAATGCGCTATCACAGACAAACGTTTGGAATCTCTACATTTTCTTATCCATGAGAGTAATTAATTAGTTGGAGAAGACGATCTCTATGTTCTCCTTCAGCTCTCATGTTATTGGTGGGATAACAATAGGGGACAAGCAGACCACCTGTACAGGTGTCCACACGTCCAGATGCTGAGCTGAACTCTTTACCTATATTCTGTTACTCACAGCAACCTTTGGAAACAGGTAGTTATCACCCCAGTTACACAGACAAGTAAAGTGAGGCGTAGGGAGTTGAGACCACTTGCCCAAAGTCAGTAAAATCAATGATCCCATGAGAAAACAGGATTCACACCTGAGCCATCTGACTCACCATCAGTGATCCCAGTGAGAATAGTAAACATAGAAAGAAGTGCAAAGGCATTTACCAACTCTTCTCAGGGAATTCTGGAGTGGTTGATCAACTACCTCTGGCCATCCTGGTGGGTTTAGGTTCAAACCCTGATCTGCAGCTTCCCTGCCCTCAGCTATTAGTCGCCCTGAACTTTGTCTCCCCGCTGAGCAGCAGTGCCTGCAGGAAAATGGGCGTGAGGTGCTCATAGATACGGAAAGAACATCAAACTCATCCGCTGACTGCCATGGATTAGTGTGCCAACTTCAATTTCTTAAAGTTCTTAATTATGGCCTAAGATAAGATACTAAGGTTTTGTTTAAAGGACCTTAGTCCGCCCCTAAATTCCCTCCTTCCCCGCCTTCCAAAATAAAAGAAGAAAAGGGGCAGAAGTCTTTCTTATTTTCTTTTAAATGTTACTGCCATTTAAACGATTGGGGCAATTTCATGACATGCTGCATCTTTTCCACCACAACCACAAAACAGAGAACTAATGGCTCCGTGGCATACGGGAGAACCTTCTGGGAGTAACGCAGGGACTGTTTTCCTTGAACTTTGCCCTCAAGTAAAACTCAGTGTGAAGGTTAACTTGTCTATTCTTTATCTATTGTTGTTTAATTATTCTTTCTATGACAAAATAGAGTTATTGAGAATGCAAGTCAATATTCCAAGGGCTAGTCTTATCAAGATGTAACAAATCAAAGAATTTGGAAGTTACTTAGCACTGTATTTAAATAGTTCTGCATTAGTTTTTACAACACCATGTCCTTCATGGAGTTCTCACCCATTTAGCCTCGTCTCTCTGTCAACCTACCCAAGTGAAAGCATCTCTAAAGGACAAACAGGATGAAGTGAGGAGGCATCCCCTTGATTGCAGTTCCTCTGAGTAGCTGATCAGAGAGGGTCATAGTCCCCAAATCTGCTGACTAGGTGGCTTTAAGGAAAGCTTCTCTCCACCTGAGGGGGAATAACTATGTTAAGAGTGTCAAACATAAATCTAAAACACAATTCTTGAAAAATAGAATTATCACACCTGAGAAGAATTAGTGTTTGGTTTCGGTTTGGATGCCTCTTTTTTGCTTTTTTCTCTAAATAAGAGAGAGTCTATGCTAGCATTGTCTGTGAAAGACAAGCCAGGGGTAGCGCTCGCCCTGAGGCTATTCCTCTAAAAGATCACATTTCTAAATAAAGTGTGTTCAGCAGATGGGGAAGGCAGGACCAGGGCAGACCTGTACAGGTCCTTGGGTGTGCGTGCCGCTGTGCCCCTGTGCTACCCCACACCCTCCCCGAGGTCTCCCCAGACCCCAGCCCTGCCCTGCGGTGCCCCGGGGTACGTGCCATGTCCCCGACTAGTGCCCAACTGTTTAGTCGCTTGGATGCTTCACTGGAACTTCCTTTGTTTGATCTGCTTTAAGGTAGCCAAGTGTTGTTCCACAAAGAAAGGACTGTTAAGTCATTTGGAAACAAAGACAACAGTGGGATTCCTGTTTCTTTTGTTTCTGTTTGGGGAAGTGCCTGATAGTCTTTCCTTCTTCATGGAGATTTTAAAAGTATAAATCATGCAGGTCTGCTCATCAGTCACACCACTTTCCTTCTGATAATTACTTGCAATATAAAAATGTGCCACTTTTGAAACTTACAGCCCTCCAAGATTCAAGTTTAGAGAACTTGCTAAAACAAAATGCATCCTATGGCTCAATAACTTTCAGCTTTTAATTTTTTTTTCAAAATATAGTAATTTTTACATGGATTATCAGAAACTTTAAATGGCTCTTTGCTAACAGCACAGTTTATAATAATATTATAGCCTGTAGCAATTATATAAATGAAATGCGAGTATAGACACCAGGAAGCAGTAGTGATTAAGCCAGTTTAAAAATTTTAGATTTACGACTAGAGATGTTGGCATTTGGTATCTGAAACAAATAAATTTAAGTAGTTATTTTGGAAACAAAACAGTATGAAGATAAACTGATTCTATCAAAATATATTGATGGTGAAATTTGGTAAATCAAACCAAACAACTGAACATTTTCTTTCTAGTTGTGTTAAACAAATCCTAGAATTTTAAGCCCAAAAAGGAAGCCTTAAGTATTATCTATTTGAAGACATTTTATAGATGAGAAAGCTGAGGCATCTATTTTCTTGTTAATAAAAAGTGAGGATTAAATATATAAGGTACCACAAAACACTTTGTAAAACCTAATGTACAACCTGAAAAACAACTTTATGATGGCATGACTTCTCCAGGGTCACAAGGTACTTAGTAGGATTAAGATACTAAAATACAGGTCTTGTTACAAGTGCAGTGACTGCTGCTCTGGAGTCGGCCTCCGCTTCTGGTTAAGCAGGTGCCGGGCACTGCCCCACTAGTTCACTGATTTCATTCTCCACTTAACCTTTCTTCAGTCAAAGCTGTAAAGATTCTTAATTTTCTCAAGTGAAGAACTAATTTAATATAGCTGAAAAATTGATGACCAAAATATATAAGTAAATAGTTGAGGTACTGTCAATGCCTCTGGCCTTAGTTGCTTTTCTTCACTTTTTGCTGATTGAATTTCTGAATTAAAAATAGAACAGTTGGACATAGTGGTTCGTGCCTATAATCCCAGCACTTTGGGAGAATGAGGCAGGAGAATCACTGAGGCCAGGAATTCGAAACCTGCCTAGGCAACATAGTGAGACCCCATCTCTACAGAAATTTAAAAAATGAGCCAGGTGTGGTGGTGGGCACCTGTAGTCCCAGCTACTAGGGAGGCTGAGGCAGGAGGATTACTTCAGCCCAAGAATTTGAAACCAGCCTAGGCAACAAGGTGAGACCTCATCTCTACAAAAAAAAAATTTTAATTAACTAGGCATGGTGGGACACACCTGTAGTCCCAGCTACTTGGGAGGCTGAGTCTCAAGAGTTTAAGGGTGTGGTGATCTATGATAAGCCCAGCATACTCTGGCCTGTCTCAAAAAAACAAAACAAAAAATAAATACAAAGAAAGAGAGAGAGAGAGAAAAAGAGAGAAAGAAAGAAAAAAAGATAAGAGAACAAAAATATAAAGCTCCAGAGAAAAAATTTTTCACTTTACAAAGGCAAACAGGGTTAGAACTTTTGCCTTCCACTGAAATGATCCCCATAGAGAATTTACATCCCTTTTTTTTTTTTAACACATCCAGCTATTTTAGTCAACATAACGCCCTAACTCTTCATGTGATGAATAATCATTACTAATATTTGATGGCTGTTTCATATTCAGTTGTGCAAAATGTACTATTAATAACTTACCCAACTTATGATCAATGGTTTGAGCTTTTCATCATTGTAAGTTTGCACCATCTCTGCTATTTTCTGAGGTGAAGTTCCCACAAACAGAGTTAACGAGTTGAAGGCGTGAGCATTGCTAAGGCTCTCGGTGCCGGGCCCTCTCTCCCAATTCCAACACCAAGTTTAAGTCGTAAAAATCGTCTGTGATAAGTGTAACTGCCCTGACTTCTTCCTATTCCTTTCTTTCCTCTCTCTGAAACTGAAGATGATAAACTGGAAAGTTTTAGCAACTAGTGAAAAAAAACAGCCAAGACTTGGCTCCTCCGTGCCGCACAGTTGAGCTGTCAGCCTGGAGACCTCAGTTTAACCCTCCTCCTATCTCAAGAATGCTTCTGCCAAATGGCCCAGATTGTGTGACGTTCTCACAATGCAAATGTGATTTCTTGAACCTATAGTAACAACATCCTGGTGGAATTAGGTGCATCAGTGTTCTCAGATGCCAGCTGAGATTTAGTATAAGTGTAATTAATCCCATGAAAATATTTAAAATCAAATAAATCTCTATCACAGCATATAAGACACATTTTTATGTATTGAGGTAGCTTAAGGTAAATTTTAGTATTTGTAGACCTCTGAGTTAAGCAGATACTGAAAATATTTTGACATAAAATATGGATAATAATAAACTATGAATCTAATTATTTAAAATGAGTAGATGCAGGAAAAAAAATAAGGGAAAAAGATTCCGGGAGAACTAGTCACCTTGATAGAATACTTACTAAGGGAAATAATTCCCTGCCTGAAAGATTCTTGATAATCTTCCATTTGCTTTTTTGGTCTTTACTATTTTGAATCATTATTTGTATTATGAAGTAGGACAAAGTAAGAGGAAATTATTTAGCATATAGTGTAAGAAATGAAAAGACAATTCCTAATTCCTCGGTGAATAAGAAATCTAGGTGTGTTGGCTATTGAAATAAGATATAGAAAAGTTGAGCTAAAAAATAAAGTATTTTAAAAGGAGATTCTACTGGGGATCCCCCCCGATTTAAGATCCAGGATTAGTGTGTGGGTATATGAAGAATGGACAAAGATTTTTTTAAAAGAGACTAAAATTGTAGTAGCTCTATTGATCAGAACAACAGACTTCCGACTTCCTCTCTGCCCTTGATGCCAGCAGATCTATTGAAAACGTGCTTGGGGCTGTCAGTGAGCAAGTGGCGGTCACTGGAGGGTTGACAGGTGCAGTGAGCGAGTGGCGGTCACTGGAGGGTTAACAGGTGCAGTGAGCGAGTGGCTGTCACTGGAGTGTGGGGAGGTGTAATGAGCGAGTGGCGGTCACTGGAGGGTGGACAGGTGCAGCCTCACCCCTCCCCGGGTACTTCCCTGCCCTGAAAACCTCCCTGCAGCTCAGACCCCTCATCAGACCCTCTCCGACCTGTGAACAGTCCTGCCCGAGCCTCTGCTTTCACAGAGAGTCTCGCAGACTGTCCTCAGGCCATTGCTAGCCAGCATTTTAGCTCTCGGAGATTGTATTTACATCTGCTCTAAGTGCAAGTTCTCAAGACTTGAAATCGGGTTTATAATGATTAAGATCCCACTTATCTTATAGTATTAGGGGTAAAAAATACTAAGAAAGAATGGCTCTGTTTCCGCTTAATTGTGACGCTTAACTGAAAGGAGTAAAGTGAAAAGCAAAAGCTGGTCTGGAGAATGGCAGCCTAATCATTCTTCTGCTGTTTTTTCATTCCTGGCATGTTGCTGCCACACCCCTCAGCTCAGCCCCATACTTCTTTGACTCGGGTGTGTAACCTTGACCTTGTGGATTGACCTTGACCATGAAAACCTGAGCAAAATGCGGAGTACTTGGTCCAGTTTCCTTTGTGCCAGGCAATTGGGGTCATTCATGGCTTTTAGTTACATATGAAGACTTGTGAAGTCTCTTAATTTGAGGAGAAAACGAGCTGAGTCAAGCAAGCATGAAGGGATAGAGCTACCGACGGCTGGGCTTCTCCACCTGGGCTTCTGCAGCGCGACTTGCTAGACCATTTTGAGTTACTGTTTTCATCTGGCAAGCTTCGTGTTTCTTTCTGGCAATTCTGGTTTGCACTCCTTGGCCTGGTGAATAATCTAAATGCCAACCAGTGAGTCTGGACCTCTGTGAGTAACTCCCATGTCACCTAATCTGTGTGACAGGGCTCTGCCTCACACCTGCAGCAGCCCTCCTGGGGAATTCTCTAGTCAGTTATGTGAGCTGCTCTCAGCAAGTACAAGAAAGGAGTTTAAGAGCCAAAGAACCAACCGAAACCTCCGCGCAAAAGCAAATCCAAAGTGAAAAAGGGACGTGAGATCAGAGTCTTTCAAAATTCAGAGATAACACTGAGCTTCAAGGACAAGCTGAGTGCACCAATGGGCAGCAGCCGGGTCCCAGCCACGCTGCCAGCCGCTTTGCACACGTGACTCGATCCTCCCATGTTTAAAGCCTCTGAGAGACTCTGCACCCTGCCCGTTTCTGAGACTAAGTTACAGTGTGGGTTTTCATTCACATTGATTTCTCAGACACTCCAGGTCGTGCTAGGGGATGCGGTGTCTGCTGTGAGAGTCTCTGCTGAGCGCCCCCTGGTAAGACAAGCCCAGACCAGTGGCCTCCTACCTCGGGGAGGGGCTTCGTAGCCCCTTAAGCCTGTCTCCTGGGGCCGTCCGTGAGCCCAACAGGCTGCACACCTCCAGGCACGGCGTTGTCCCAAGAGGCCGTCCCTCTTTTCTAAGTTACAGTCACTAATAATAGAAATCACAACATGCAAAACAAGTGTAACTGTTTTTTAATAGGATAAAAAACTACATAAGACTCCAGTTTTCATCCTTTGTAGTTTAAAAATGTGTTAAACATCCATCCTATAGCAGGTGGTTGTCAACTTGCATGTTCAGACTCCACCATCATTAAAACCCCAAACAAATCACACACACGCTTTCGGGGGGTGGGGGAAGAATAGGTTATATAGCCCAGGATTTTCCTTTGTGGATTTGATAGGCCCCAGAATTGATCTTGAAAATTGCCAGACCTGTAGGCTGTCCCACCCTTGAGAAATACCCACCCAGAGCAGATGAGTCCCAGGGCAGCTTCTGGAGGGACAGCAGCCCCTTAACTGTTATCTCAGGGTCTCAAGAGGCACGTGAGAGTCGCTCGCTGAATTCAACACAATTATCATTAACAACAGAATATGTGCCGCATGATGTTTTTAAGGAGGTGGAGTAGAAATGTCAAAAATGAGCTCTGGCTAGGGGCAAAAGCCACTTATAAAACAAGTTATGGTGGATTTTTGTAGCAGCAGAAATATTAGAAAATTTAATAAGGTAGAATTTAAGACAACACAAGAGGTGTCAGAGCCTGAAAATGGAAATTAGTTGTTGAAGAGAACCATGGCCAACACCTGTGGGTTGTGAAGAGCAAACAGAACCCCTGGGTGGTGGTTTCCTGATCTGCGCGCTCACCTTCGAGTCAGGTGGGAGAATCCTGAGACCCAGCCTCGCTCCCCACCGGTCAGGAGACGGCCCTGGACTGCGTCTCTGTGAATCTGACCCTCATGATTTGTCTGAGTTTTAAAATTATCATAAATTGTAGAGTTGTGAAATGTTTCAAAAGCAACCTTAGTCATCTACTTCAAAATTACGTTACTATCCTTGTCTCAGGAACCTGAGGTGAAATATTCGCCACTATTTAAATGGAAAAACAAGGGTGAATGGATGGATTCCCTGAGTCTTTGACTTTTCTGAGGTACAACAATGATTCTTGTCATTGGTTGTAAAAAGCTTCTGTTATGTTTAATTAGGAAGCTGGCACCCTAAATCTGCCACAGCACCCTTTTTTGTCTATTAATACAGGAGAGACAGGTTAAAGGGGCAGGGTGTGAGCCCATCAAATGAAGTGGGGTCTGGAGCTGCTGCGGTCTCCTAGCATTTCTCAGCAGAAGGAAAACCTCTTGAAAATTCTAAGTTATCTAAAAATACATAGTAACCCTAAATCTGATGCATTATGATGAGTGTACGGCTTTGAAATCCAATCTCTTTAGGGGATATTTGGACATGCAATCATCTGGACCATGTTTGTAGTAAAAAACCAAATTGTTGTTTATCTGAAATTCAAAATTAATAGGGTGCCCTGAAATTTATTAACTAATCTGGCAGCCGCACATATGTGGAAACAAATACAGGGTATCCATAAGGTTCATGTGCAATTTAAACTATTTTAAATTCATGAATAAGTTTCTAAATATTATGTATTGAGAGAGTTTAAAAATACATGATGAATACCTCCATCTTTAAGTGTCAAGAATTACGATGTCTTTTCTCTACTTGCGTCACGGCAGCAACTCTCAGAGTGAAGAGAATGCTGGGCCATGAGAAATTTCTAAAGACATTCTTATGGAAATTTCTTTGGGTATAGGAAAGGTCAACTTTTTAGTGTTCCAATAATACATGTTGTATCGCTTCTTGAAAAAAATTCAGAAATTCTAAGAAAAATGGACAATAGGGAAGGAGGCCATTGGGTTGGAAGAAATGCCAGTGATGGTGAGTCCTGCAGGCCTGGTCAGTCCCAAGTCACACAGCACTGCACTTGAATTTTTTCGATCTTTTCTAACTCTCTGTAGTAAGGTGCTCGTAGTTTCTCTCTACTTTGCCTTTTCTCATGCCATTTGAGCAGATGCTTGACCTGCATCCAGGGAGTAGAAGTGCTTCTACTTTTTGCTCCATTATGACTGTCGGTGTAGAATTGTGGTAGATACATTCCCGCCTGTTTCTCCTGAGGTACCATGATCACGGCAGCATGGGACGGGAGGAAGGTCGTTGCTCAGTTCTAAGGGGTCAGGGCGACTTTCTTCCAGATTTGGCACCTGGACCGTGAGAAAGCCCTCACTGTGTTCTCCAGATTTCAGCACAGCAGATCTTGTTTGCTGGCCCATCATGGAGCTTTAGTTTCTGGTTAAGTAGCTATTGTGGACAATGGAATATCTGCTATTCCTTCTTTCTCCCTAGTAACAACGCACTGGATTCAACTTCGCTAGCCTCTCAAGTTAAGCCATTAAAGAAGCTGCACATCCAGTTTCAAATGATTGGCATGGTTCATAGGGAGAGAGAGAAAGAAGGGAAGAGACGGGAAGCACGTTGTCAGATGCTCTGAAATGTTAAGAATCGTGGAGAATGTGGGTTTCCTAAGGGGGTTTAGACAAAGCACACTGTATCTCCATTCTAGCTTTCCTTTTTTATTTTAAAATCAGATTTATTTTACTTTTTTCTGTCTTCATTTCTTCCCATGCAAAACAGAGGTGTGGAAGAGCCCCTTCTAGAGAGACCTTAGAAATTAGACATTTGAAGGCAGGACACGGGGGCTCTCCTGTAATCCCAGCACTCCGGGAGGCTGAGGCAAGAGGATTGCTTGAGGTCAGCAGTTGGAGACCAGCCTGAGCAAGACCCTGTTCTACTAAAAACAGAAAAACGAGCCAGGCCTGGTGGCAGGCACCTGTAGTCCCAGCTACTGGGAGGCTGAGACAGGGGGATCTCCTGAACCCAGGAGTTTGAGGTTGTCCTGAGCTGTGATGACACTACCACACTCCAGCCTAGGGACAGAATGAGACTCTTCTTAAAAGAAAGGAAAAGAAAAGAAGTTAGCTATTTTACAACTAAAGAAACTGAACCCCAAGAATCTAACTCACTTCACCCAGGACAGCACGTCTGGAAAGAGTGTAACCGCCAGGCTATCCACTCCGCCCTGGCTAAGCTGCCCCACTGCAGTCTCAGCCTCTCCCCCACTACTAACCTTCTGTGACTTTAGGAGGGATTTCCAGCCCCTGCACTTTCCTGATGCCTGGGAATTCTTATTAAGTCATGACTCACAAAGAATAAAATATGAGTCAAAAGTTAGTCCCTATAAAGTCATTGTGACTTCAATGACCCCGGCAGTTGTTTGGTGCTGCAAAAACAGGAAGACCCCACTCGGCTGGCGCCCGTCTCACAGCGGGGCTCCTGCACACACAGCCGCCCGCTGCCTCCGCCCTCTGACACCTTTGTTCCTGTCCCTGCAGTCATGTCCCTCTGTCCTCATCATGAAGCTGTCAGTGAGAGGAAAGTGCCTGTGTTGTCTACCTTTCCAGAGGCTGAGGAATGGCTGTGACCACTTAGAATTCATCTCCCAAGGGACTTCCTGTTCACCCCAAAAAACCTCATTTACTTACAAGTACCACGTCTTATGCTTAAAACTAGCTTCGTGGACTTTTTATTCTTAGAAACCTAAAATCCCCATGTTTAAGTTTAAGAAGACAGCGATCTTTCCACTGAGAAATACAGGAAAATGGCCAAGTATCCGCTTGCTTCAGAAGAAACTGGCTCAGAAGAAATAAATCTCTGTAGGCAGCAGTGAAGCTAAAGAAAAACTAAGGCCATCAAACTGAATGTTCAAGTATAATTGAATTTCAGTTTTTGCTCCTGGTCCTATATTTTTAAAATAACTTTTCATGATGAAAGGAAGTTATTTTTTAAAATCATGGGTTATTTTAGAAAGACAATATATTCTACATAAATAATATTAAATCGCTTATGTAGAAAATAATTCCTTCTTACCTTTTCAAAATATCACTGCAGTTGCTAGCAGTGCTTGCTAATCTAGTGTCGGGCATAAGCTCAATAGGGCGTGGGAGGCATTTGGGTTTCCATGGGCTCATTCACAAACTTTGCTTGTCCGTGTTGAAAACGAGCTCTGGCCATTTCCTCTGGGGATGTTCTTTCCAGGTAGGCCCTAAGACAGGTTTTCTTTGAAGGCAGATCCTTACAGAAAAGTAGTATGTGTGTACACAGATGTATTTATCTTTGAAATAGTAAACTCCTGTCTGTGGAATTCTCTATTGCATTTGATAAAGTGAGTAATTTCCACTCCTGTTCAGCCCTGGGGCTCCTGGGGACACAGTTTATGTCAGCAGCTGCTTCACCTTCACGTCTGGACTAAACACCCAACTTGGTAAGCAGACGGGAGACTCCAAACTTACTGGAACGTAAATTCGGAGGGGTGAGAACTGTGTCCTTTCCTTTGCTGATGACTTGGCCTTATGGACTGAAGCAGTCCCAGGTTGACTTGTTTTTCTCCGTAGCATGGAGTGAGTTTTATTTTCTAGAAAGTATTGGTTGCTGGTAAACAATGTGGTGGTGATGTAGGAGGCTGCTATGAAATGTGTCACAGAATTATAAAAAGTTAGGGCTGAGGAGCTGAGACCTGAGGTCACACGTCCCCCATTGTACACGTGAAGGGTGATGGGACTTGGCAGGACTTCAGCGGGCGCTGAGACCACCCACGGCATCCCCAGGGACAACTGTCCTGTGGGAGTCGGATGCTGGAAGCCCAGCTCAGCCCTGCCGCCCGGCCATCACCTCAGCCTTCACCTCAGACAGAATTCCTGTCGGGGTGAGCCTGGTCACACAGGCCATGTAATTGTGCTAGCTGAAATCTGTTACTAGAATGTAAAGGCACCCCTGTCTGTTCCTGGAAGGCCGCGTCTGCCTGCCGTGGTTTGCAGAGCCAACACAATGGGCTTTTTGATGAGAGCAGTGATGGCCTCAGTGGTGTGGTTACGGGGGAACCTTCGGTGGTTGCTAAGCAACCTTTAAAGCACTGGGCTAGCGTCTGGCCCCGACTGACCTCCATCCGCCTGCCTCCTTCACTCCTGTGTTCACAGTCCCTTACGGTGACTGTGTGTTACGGTGGCATCGCCGTGCCTTTATCCAAAGTCTCCCAGGAGAGCTGGTGGGGCATGGGAGGGAAGCGGCACACACTCCCCCGGGCCGAGCGTGCAGGGCAGGCGAGAGACGTGGTCATTTCCAGTCCTGTAGCTGAGGGCAGCTCCCCGGCCCCTCGTCAGGACTGGTCTGCAGTGTCTTCCGGCAGCATCCCCTTGCAGTGGGTGCTGTAGAAAGAAAATAAAGAAAAAAGCCCATCCCCCTCGGCTCGCGATGACCCTGTTTCTGTGTGCTTCTGTCTCCTGAGCGAAGGGACCAGTGTGGCTGATAAAGATCTGTACCTGTCCTCTTCAGAAGGCCACTGTGGTGGTGGCCACCGTGCCCTAAGAGAGCTGACCAGTGCTACTGTCATGACAGCTGACCACGAGTAGGAAAAGCGTTTTGTCTGTTTCATTGCTGTATGTCACTGCTTTGCATGGACATTTTAGGTATTCAAGGGACATTTGCCAAATACATGATAAAATGGTATTAGGAAACTAGTACAAACCTAACTGACTTCAAAATACTCCTGAGTATTTCAGAGAGAGAGCAAAGGAACCCAGGTGAGATGATTGTTTGAATGTTAAATTTGGCTAAGTCCAGCGCAGAGAAAATTTGGAAGAAATTGTCTATCTCTAAGGATTTTACAAGATTCTTTTAACAACTGCTCAAGTAACATGTGTGTGTGTGTGTGCCAAAATTCAGCTGAGAGATCAGAGCATGTAAACCAGCCTTCTCTAGCTTCTGAGTCTTCAGTGTAAGTGTCTGTCTTTTGAGGACAGAAAGTAAGAGGCCATTATGACTGAGCAGTTGTGTCTTTAAAAATAAGCAACTTGGAATTTGTGTGATTCACCTGGGGTTCAAAATTGCACAGAGTTCAACAAAATAAAATACTCTAGCTGAGATGACGGATTAAGAGATCCGGCTTTAACATTACTAGCAACATTACTATTACTATTAATGAGAAACACACTTGCATATCCACGCAGGGTCACCACTAAGAGGGTGATGGAATGTCTTTGGGGAGTCGGCAGGCAGTGACACCAACTTGCATTGGCTTCAACTCAAAAGGCAGGTCTCCTGGACAGGGTGGTGGCATGACCGAGGCCAGATGGCAGAAGCCAAGGCATAGGGCGCGGAGGAAAGGGACCCAGTGGCAAGCAGGGGCCGCTGCTATGGTGCTTTGCTGTGCCCCCAATAAGAAAGCTTATAAATGAACTCCTGAAAGTAGAGGGTAAGAGCAAGGAGGGGAGGGGAGCAAGGAGAGTGGGATGGGCCTGGGGGGGGACCCCACCCCAGCAGAGCTCTGGGCTCAGGCTTTCCCTTGCCTGTGCCCCAGGGCTGACATGAAGCAAGAGAATGAGAGACATACAGGAGAGGAATGACTTTCTCAACATACCCTGGGCTGCTAAAATAAAGTAAAATTCATGTAACTCCTCAGTATTGCTAACATGAGTTAGAAGATATGTCATGAAAATACCAAACAAGTATAGCCACTCACAGCCCCAAATAATTCACCATTCATTCAGCAGTCAAGTCTTATATTTCCCAACACGCTCCAGATCCCAGAGGTGAAATGAGTTAAATGCATTGCCCAATGCAGTCAAATATGCAGATTAATGAGCTGATGGAGTGCAGAAAATTTCAGGCTATATGCGAAATGCTTTTCAAAGGAAATAAACTAATTCCATTCCCATCCGTTTTGTTGTGAAAAGGGGTAAGTGCATCAGCACAGCTTAGCAGGCAAACATCTCCAAAAGGCTAAACAAAAAAAAAAAGTCTTCTATACTAGAAGCCTAGTCTGAAAACAGCCACAATTCCAACCTCTTTTTTCAGGATTTGTTTAAATATTCAGAAAGTAAATTAATCAAAGACACATAGCTTTGAAACAATCAGAGGGTGGAGGCTGCGTCTGCAGAGGAGAGAGAGGGTTAAGGAATCCCAGGTTGGAATGGGGGAGGGCGCTGACTTCAGATTTACTTTAATATTCATGGGGCTTCCTCCATTTTAATCTTCTCCTTTTAAAAAGATGGCTGTGTTTCCCAGCCTGGCAACTCTGCAGCAAAAAAGAATTGCTCCTTCCTTGCAGAGTTCAGCTGAGTAGGTCGAGTGCAGCGTGGAAACCCCTTCGGCCACCGGGACTGTCCATCGTTCATAATTGCTTCAACCCGCCAACTGGGTGCATCTGGACAGGCTCCGCGCCTTCCTGCAATCTCTGATTTCATTACCCTCTTCTGCCAGGAAGCAGGCGGGGAGAACGGGCTCTTTGCAAGGATGATGTGTGAAGACAGGCTTTGTTTGGATTAAGAAATTCCTTAGAGTCTGGAGGTGTCGTCTTTTCTAAGTTTTGAGTATTTTATCACTGATCTGCAGGCATTCCTGGTCCTTTCCGGGTTGCTCTCTCAGAACCGGGAAATTCTCCCAAAGAGATCTGTGGACTGAGGCAAGGAGAACATTCCAAAATGCCCGAGGCAAACTATTTGTTATCTGTGTCTTGGGGCTACATCAAGGTGGGTCCATCTGACTGTGTTATGTGTCTCTGATAGAATGTGCAACGTTTCCATGTGTTTTCTCTGTGAAGCAGAGAACATCCGTGGGCATCTGCAATGACTCGGTCTGTGTGCTCACTGAAGCCACTAGGACTTAGTATTGTAAAACGTGGGCGTGTTATCTTACATGGCATTTAAATGCATTGTACTGTATTTTAATCTGATTCTTTTTAATCAACTCAATTCTTAAAAGATGCTTCTTGTTTTTCCTTCATTTTCTCTTAAACTTTTCATACATAATCTCCTCTCACAGAATAGATTGTTAACTCAAATTACATCTTAGCGTTAATTTCAGACCAATGTATTTTTAAAAGTAGCTACATTTTGAAGTGAAGTGATCTTGACCTCTGTTAAAATTCTTTCTCTTATGTTTGCACCTTCAAAAGAAATCAGGCGTTAATTCTAGGAACTCTTAAGAAAATCTTTTTTCCCAAGGTGACGTTGGAATAATTTCAAATTAAGGGTGTATTATATTTTGTAGAAACAGTGTGTTTATCTTACGGTATCTACTCGCCCAAGCTCTCAATTCCCACACAGTGAAGTTGGAGACATTTAAGGGGATCATTTATTGTTTTTAAGGTGGTTAATTTTTTTTTTATTTTTATAAACAGTTCAAGAGAATGCTGAACCGGGAGCTGACACACCTCTCGGAGATGAGCCGGTCAGGGAACCAGGTGTCTGAATACATTTCAAATACTTTCTTAGGTAAGCTGCCCACTGAGGAACTCTGTCTCATAACTGGGCGTTTTCAGCATTGATGTCTATACTCCATCAGGGGCAACCTTGTATGAATTTAGTGTGGGGCTAAGTCATAGAAAAATCCATTTAAAATAACAAGTAAAGGCAATCTTCAAAGGGGGGGAAATAAGCATGCAGATGATATTTAAGAAGTGAATGAGACTAACCACCAAAGACAGAGGGTTATTATGGGCTGATGTTATTAATACGTCCCTTGAGTCCCCCGCTGACCTGCCAGCTTCCATCTCTGCCAAATCTCTGAAGTAACAGACCAGGTCCTGTCGCCCAGACCCTATGGACACCTCCACTGGCTCTGCTGACAGAGTGGGGTTCTTTAAATTCTTCTAGTAATGAGGCTTCAAGGAAAAGGTTTCCTCCAAGGTGCTTTATAAGGGGTGTGGTTGAGAAATAATTCTACAGTAATTTGGTCCATGAGAATAAGCTTCAGAAAAATTCGATTATTGTTTTGCTAAGCTATTTCTTAAAGATAAACAGATGGTGATGGGAAATTTTTTGTATTGTTGAAAGATTTCCTGTTCTGCAAGTAGTATCATCTTCCCAGTGAGGTCCTTTCCTTGTTATTCCCCACATATGCTGCCGGTATTTATTACATAGCACTGACTGGAAAGGTTTGCATCGGTGCCCGGCCGTCGCCCTGTGTCTTGTTTGATTACCAAGTATTTCCCGATCTCAGATTTAAAAGCAATTCTATTGTATAATGAGACTATTTGGACTATTTTGATTTAACAAGGCTACAGTGTCTGTAAATTTGCACTTCAGAGTGAATGGGTAGCGTCTGGATTCTGATTCTGTTGACTTGCAATTGCTGCTGACTTATCCCTGTTTATAAAACCTCATTTTCCAAAGAAACGTCCCATTTTTACAGCCGAACCTCATACCTTCCCCCTTTTTGACACAGCCACGTATTGTTAAATTAATAAGCATTGGCCTAGATGTCTCATGGAAACATGGACCTCTTCTGGTTTTATTTTAAAAAATCAATCTTGTTTCTCTAACACCAAAGCAGTACTTGTTACCAGCAGATCCATCAGCTTTCCCCCTGAGCCGCCTGGTATAAAACTCACTGCACTGGAGTGACATGCAGGTGCCTTCTGGCTGTGCGGGAGTCTGCAGCGCCCGGCTCTCGCCAGCTGCAGCGGCAGCAACCTTTGTCGGAGAACAAAGAGGCGTTTCTCATGCGTCCTGGTTCTCAGGGGTGGCTGGAATCTGCATGTACAGAAAACCTCCCATCCCAATCCTTTTCCTCTCCTTTCTTCCCCCTTTATCCCTTTGAAGATGGGGCTCTTTCTCTGCCCTTCGAGATGTCCTCTCTTCTGTGTAACATCCCATCATTTTTCTTAACCGGGGGCCGTGGTAGGGACA
This sequence comes from Perodicticus potto, assembly GCA_963574655.1. Lineage (NCBI taxonomy): Eukaryota > Metazoa > Chordata > Mammalia > Primates > Lorisidae > Perodicticus > Perodicticus potto. The sequence continues at coordinate 31,877 of CAUYRH010168994.1, forward strand.
TTTTATAGGTTAATAACTACCAAAGGGGAAAATGAAATAAACAAGGGAAATACTACATTTTTGTTTTTATAAACATTGTATTTTTAAATGCCAGGGCCTGTCCGACACCTCCCTACCAGCGTTAAGGTGATGCAATGCCTCTGAGCTCTGCCTCACCCACCAGGGGCTAAGCCACCTCTCCATTTGGGGCTCCTTTAGTATCTTCTAACCGAGGAAATGAGAGTATCTTGGTTTACAAATTAACCTTTTTTATCCTCATAGGATTCCGAGAAAGACAGCCAATAAGACAGTAAAGATGAGCTCCCAATCTCAACAGTTGGTATCTCAAGAAGGCACAAATGTCAACTCTTTCTAGAACATTCTATTCACTATTTAGGCAGATCTCTTGAGGAAAACCAATTGTTTGGCTTCCCTGTTCCAAAAGTTAAATTGTCAAGAACAGATTGCTGAAGAAGGTTATTAGACTCTCAAACCACACAGGCCCTTTACCTTGGGAGGTGGGGGTGTGTGAGATATCTGGGTGTGTGTTGGTAAACCCATCGAACAGATGGGCAGATTAGAATTGTAAATGCACTTGGGAAAATACAGGGAGGGAAAAAAATCATCATATAACTAAAAAATGCATCACTTGGCTCCCCTGGAGAGCAGGAGCACTAACCCAGATGACATCCCAGGTCCCTTTTGCCTCTGACACAGGCTCTCCCAAAGAATCCATTTTATCAGTTCTGCTAAGGCATCTGGCCACCTGGGTTCTCTGTGATGAAACCTGGGCTTATAATCTGACAGCCTTAAAAAATCAAATGATCACACAGAGTTTGTTTCCAAACTGCAGAAAAGGCCGTGGGATTGCCAGTCTGCTCTGTGAGCACGGCGAGTGCTCCTGGAGGCCGGGAGCCTCTTCGTAAACTGTCTGCTCTGCAAGGGACCTTCGCGGCCTTGTAGCCCTATTCCCTTGCTTTTCAGGAGAAAGCAAGGAGACCTGGAGGGGTGAAGTGACTTGACAAGGTCACTGGGCCATTATGTCCCTGACCCAGGGACTAGGCCTCAGCGCTGTGGACCTCTAGACCTGCATACCCTGCCACTCCTTGTACTAGAAAAGAAGGCTGTTAGGAACTCAGAACGAGCAGAAGAAAATCACATTTAAGGGCATTTTTGTAATATGTATATTGTTTGGGAAACAAGTTTTTTGGAAATCGGGATTATTGGGGCTACATATACACTTCCAGTAATAAGAAAGACTCCTATAGGAACTCAGCAACCGCCCCGGTGAACACAAGGTGAGAACTTAGCAATCTGTCAGGCCTAATGGGCACTGTCTCAGCGCCCTGGCAGTTTCAGATGTGTCATCCTGGGAGGAGGGAAACCCCTGGACGGTCAGATCTGTGAGCCTGTGTGTTCTGTCCATCTGGTGGGCAGAGAGAAAGGTGGACAGTGGCCTCTCCAGTCCAGACACCTGCCCATGCTGCCAAGGGGCAGGGAAGTCTCAGAAGGGCTTCAGAGGAGACGGAGCAGGAGCCAGGTGGAGAGTACGTATATCAAGATTTTTTGATGTCATATTTACTGTTAATATTTTCACAACTTTTTTTTACGAGAAAAATCATCCTCGTAAGCCCCTGCTCACCATCTCAAAAGCCGGGATTAGCAGTTTTTAAGACTCCAGGAAAGGAGCTTAGGAATTCTAGGTGTGATTTTGGAAAAAGAGAAAATCAAATTATGCCATTAGCAGAGCTTGGAGGAGGCCATTTTTGTATCTGTTTTTTGTTTGTTTTAGACTGGCCAACTGTTTCCACACTAGATTCTGAGCAATCTGTAAATGTAAATTTGCTGAGTGTTTATTATGAATGTTTGAGTCTGTGTTTCAGGTTATTTCTACAGTGTCTGGCTAGTGAGCATTTAACAGAGGGAATTCAGAGCAGAAAGACCCACTGGCTGTTGCAGTGTCTGCACAGGGGACCCCTACAGATGTCATACCCACACTGTTCACTGCTCTGCTCCCACACTGTCACCCTGATCTTTAATTAAACAAAGGGAAAAGCTGCTGGTCCCACTAGAAATGGCTGGTTAGGCAGCGGCACCTGAGACTCTAACAGCCTCTTTAACCACAGGTTAAGAAAGCCTGGAAAGGCAGGAGCTAGGGTGGCCTTTCATGCCAGCAAAAAAAAGTGGTAATTATTAGAAATGAAGTGCCAGGGAGGAGAGCAATTTCCAGAAAAACATAATGTACAGTTTTTATGCCAGACAGTGCACAGCAGGAAAGAGATTTTTAACAGGAGCCTCAAGGCCTGGGCTCTGAGCTGTTAAGTCACTGTGTCTGGGACAAAGTAATGGCAAAATAAATAACTGTGTAGTAAATGCCCTTTGAGCTTGGGCAAGTTGCTGGCTTCATTTGAACAGTGAGAATGTGGAATTGTTATTGGTTCCCAAATCCAGCTCTGAACCTCCAGGTCACTTAGGAATCTTTAAAAAATACTGATTCAGTAGGGCTGGGCGGAGCTCATAAATCTGTATTTTTCAGAAGTTTCCTAGGTGCTTCTGACCTCTGAATAGGTCGGAAACCCCTGGACGCACTGAGATTTCTACCAAAATTCCTCCCCATTTAAAAGTCACAGGTTATGATTCTGGAAGCTGCTGGGTCCCCAGGGGTCAAGCATTCCCACGTCCCAGCCTCACAGGCAGGTGGTGCACTGTGCCTGATGCTGGCGTGGCCTCCTGTGCTGCCTTTGCTGGAGCGTCCACAGGGGCCTGTGAGCAGGCAGAGTCTCTGGGGAGCACATGACTGTGCTGTCATTTGCAAGGGTCTGACAGCAAATAGCCTGGTCTCCAGCGTGCCACCTGGGAGCATGTCATTTTCAAATGCAGAAGTTGTCTCTCTCTGAGTCTCACTGTAACAAGCAGAGATGAATGTGAGGCACTTTTGAAGCTGCATTGACTCTTTCACCCCCAAGGGCGTCACCTCATTCAGTGAGGTCGTGGCCAGGCAGTTTGATGCGATCCTGCCTCTGTGGCTGAAGGACTTGATGCATTTCTCAGAGGCCCTCAGGATACACCCCTGTGACATGAAATGGGATATTTGATTGCCGATATGTTTAAAAATGTAACACAAAGGCAAGAGCTTCCATACACAGGCAGATAATCCTAGCTCTTCAGTTACCTTAATATAACATAATGTTTTAAAGTAGTCAATGCAATTCACTGTACATCGTTAACAATCATCAATATGTTAATGAGTATTATTCCTTTTACAAATGAGACACCTTGTTATTATTTACTAGAAGAATTAATAGACAGACAGGAGGCATGAAATGAAACTAAAATTAGGGTCTTCATAGCAGTGAAGCAAGGCTTTAAAATGTTTGAAAATCACGAACCACTTACTCGTCTACGTAGTGCTCATTTAAATTTAACCTTGCTAAAGTCGCGTGTATTTTTGAGATGATGCCGTGGGGTTGTTTATAAGCATCAAAGCCGTTGTAGAAGGTTGGAGGTGTTTTGGACACTGCGGTAGGTTCTCCTTGTCACAGAAGTACTGACAAACACGTCCCTTTGTCTGTTGCAGACAAGCAGAATGACGTGGAGATCCCGTCGCCCACCCAGAAGGACAGAGAGAAAAAGAAGAAGCAGCAGCTCATGACCCAGATCAGCGGGGTGAAGAAGCTGATGCACAGCTCCAGCCTCAACAACACGAGCATCTCGCGGTTCGGAGTCAGCACGGAGAATGAAGACCACCTCGCCAAGGTGCGTGGCCAGGTTTGCGCAGACGGATGCCCACGAGCCTCGTGGAAAGGAGCGGGCATGCGTCTGCTTTATGATTATGTTTTGTGATAAGGAAACTAATGTGGTGTCCCTTTCCATCGCTGGGGCACCTGATCAAAGATTTTTTTTTTCATACCAAAGAACCCCTTTATTTGAGGGAGTGTCCTGGGCTGAGTTTGTTAACAGACAGTATTGTCTTTCCTTCCGAAAGGATACTGGAAAAGTTCAAGGGGAGGCCAGTAGGCAGGTCTAAATTGTCCCAGAGGACATTTGGAGGACTGTATATACGCTAGTGACCAAGGGTGACATCTGTGCCGATGGTCGGGACTGCAGAGGAGTAAGAGAAGCCAGCAGCACACACTGCAGGGATGGGGGAGACAGAGGAAACCCGTGCACGCTCCGGAGGCTGCGCGAAGTAGCCATCGAGTCACTTCTTCCCTGTGAGAACTTGACGGGAGGCCTTACCAAGCTGTCAGTGAGACCTTCTGAAAGCTGCCGCTGGAGTCAGTTGGTTAAACTTTCAGCCCAGTCTCTGGGCGCAGCCTGGATCTCTTACTCTGGGCAGTTAGTAGGAATGGAATAAATTACTCCTTAGATTAGATAATCTTGCAATAATCCCATAACACCGGCCTGAATGATTTTTCTCCAGGTTCATCTGTGGCCTAGGAGCCTAGGATGTAATTCATGATCAGCATTCATCACAACCTTTGCATTAAATTGGGCTGACTTATGCATGTTCTGGCAGCTGAGGTTTCCTGATGTGATAATAAGTCCAGGCTGAAGGAGTTTCCCTGACACTATTTTCCAGCTAATGGGCACGTGGGCAGCAAGGGGAGAGGCAGGAAACGGAGAGTGACCTCCCCTCACTTGCAGCCACCTTTGAAAGCAGCTCTGACTGACGGCTGCCACGTGGCAGTGATAGGTCAGGAGCTGAACTTGCAGATAGATACACATTCTCCCTTTTCTAAAAAAAAAAAAAAAAAAAAAAAAAAGCATGTAGAGAAACTTGTAGCTACTGTGGAAAGGACACAGATTTTCACACGGCTAGAGCACTCTTAAATATGCACCCAAGATTCCTAAGCAGCCAGCACTCAAAAAATAAAAGAATGAGGCCCAGTAGCAGAGCTGTCCTGTTCCTAAATCCCTCTGTTCTTGATCACAGGAGCTGGAAGACCTGAATAAGTGGGGCCTGAACATCTTCAATGTGGCCGGGTACTCACACAACCGTCCGCTCACCTGCATCATGTTCGCCATCTTCCAGGTCGGTGGCCACGGAGCACAGAGGCTTTCCGCGCAGACAGCGCTTTGAGATTTTTTTCTATCCCATTTCACTTCTGTGACTTAACCTTCCTCCATTTGGGGGCATCCGCTTCCTTACGTTCTAATCAATTTTCCCTCACAGGAAAGAGACCTCCTAAAGACATTCAAAATTTCATCTGACACCTTTGTAACCTACATGATGACTCTGGAAGACCATTACCATTCTGACGTGGCGTATCACAACAGCCTCCACGCTGCCGACGTGGCCCAGTCAACCCACGTGCTCCTTTCTACGCCCGCGCTAGATGTGAGTAGTTGTGGCCTGTTTGCACACCTGCCCGTCCTCCTGTGGAAGCACCAGACCACATGCAATGTATTTGCAAAACAGTGTGATTGGGCACGTGCTTGGGCTGGTTGTCAAGGATAGCACCCAGCGTTTGAGTTACTTATAAAAAGGGACAGCATTTCAACTTGCTTTGCTTTCTAATATTAGAGTAATCTTCCCTTTACATCTCTTATAATTGAAAATTATGTTGTTACAAGTCCAATATCACTGTAGGCACTGTGGGGATATCAGAGAAATAGACCATAAAATGCTCTCTACAGCTCCCCTTAGGAGTAAGTTTCCGTAGGTTCATTCTCCTAAGAATGCTTCAGACTGATTCTATGGGTTAAGGAGAAAATAACTGGATATCTGGAACAGAGGAATTAATAATACTGGAGCAAGCAGCTCCTCCTCTCCAGACAAGATCTGAGAGGCGTCTGGGACGCCTTCCCTCCCGAACGAACGCATCTGTGTGCACAAGTGTGACCGGCAATGCGGCTCTGACCAGTCTGCTGGCCACTCAGGGAGCAGCCGGACAAACCCCATGCAGCCCCTTCTCTGCAGATCTCTCTGGGAGGTGAAGAGAGATTAAACCGGGCACAGCTCTACTGTTTGAGTTATGTATTTTCGGAGAAAAGAAGTCTGAGAAAACTTGGGAAAGTGAGACCAAGCCGAGAGAGGGAGGAAGCAGATTGTGTTCATGGCCAGCGACAGCATCCGACAGGGCAGCACTGAGTGTCAGCAGCATCGTCACTGGTGCCCACCTACTTTGTGGCCATAAATTGCTTGTAGGTGCCACAGCTTTCCAGAGAGAGGAGAGCTCAGCGTGTCCTTAAGTGATGAGGGTGGGGTCTTTGAGGAAGAGACAGATGCTGCATTGGCTTTTGAAGCTCCAGAAGATTTAAGTAGCCCCAGGCTTAAGGAAGACATTTCAGCCTGAGAGTCAGCAGCAGTACAACCCCGTAAATGCTGGGTTTAAATCACTGTGCCTGGGTGGAGAAGGGGCAAAGAAGCCTCATGACAGGCAGGAGGAGCTGAGAGGGGAGGTTCGGTGGGCTCCCTAGAAATGCTCTGAGGCCTCCCACAGCGCATGCTGGAGGCTGCGCAGTGAGTGAGTGAGTGAACGCACTGTAAACTTAGCTTTGGGAAGGACCTTACACTCGCACTGCTGATCATGTGCATCTGGGATTTGCTCAGTTTTGTCTGAGTGGATCGGCTGAGAGCCAGTGTCGCTGGCTTACCTGTGTTCCGTAAGCACCAGCTGCGACCCGCTGGCCTGGGCAGTCACCTCCGGTGCTTTACACTCACCACAAGTGTCGTGCAAAGGCCCCTCCAAGCCTCAGCCTGCAGCTTGATACAGGAGTGAGCGCCACCATCAGCCTTTCTCAGAGACCTAGTGGCGATGAACAGAGTCTACATTTAACCAAATAGTGCCCTGACTTATTGTAGACATCCCAGTCCTTCTCCCAGTAAGAATCAAGTGGGATACTGTCAAATGAAGCTGAATAGTCCGAATGGGCAGCTGGACTAAGTGGCTCCCGTGTCCCCGCAGGCCGTCTTCACAGACCTGGAAGTCCTGGCTGCCATCTTCGCGGCCGCCATCCACGATGTCGACCACCCAGGGGTCTCCAATCAGTTTCTCATCAACACAAGTGAGTTCACCGCTGGCATGGTCATTTGAGATAATCGCATGAGTCGGTGTTTAATTTTTTTTCCAACTAATGTTTTCATTCTGGGGAACAACAAGGGTGGTGATGAGGTAATGCTCCCATTCCTCTCAAGCTGGTCCGGCCTCCCCTGGATTCTGTGTCCAAACTGGCAGTACAATATTTGAGCTGCAGAGAGTACTGGACAGGGTCAGAGGGGAGCCATAAAAAGTTCTCAAAGTTTGGAAAATATAACATGTAAGGAAGAGTGGTGGATGGAACTATCCTGTAAGGATGGGGGGCAGGCTTCGGGTCCTGTGACAGGGAGTCTCAGCCCTGCGTAGGCTCTGGCACAGATCGTGGAGACCCACCACTGTCCTTGTCTGCTGAGAAACAGCCACCGAGAACCTCCAAACAGAAATGAGATTCCATCAAAGCACTGAATGGGTTTCCGAGCTTCAGAATGAAGTGCCATTAACAGTTAGTTCCACACCCTGTCTTCCAGCTGCAGAGGTCTGAGGATGGGTGGGGACTGGCTCAGGGATGGCCCGAGTGACTGTCAGGGTGACCCAGCCGTAGGATTCCAAGCTGTACTCAAAGCTTTTGTCAGGCTCAAAATATCTGGGTTACATAGTAATGAAAACTCATTCATTCTCTCAATTAATGCACTCTCTAAGTGCTAAAAATGCAAGTACATTTTTTCCTAAGAATATTGGTTACCCTGTTGTGGTCCTGCTGAGCATCAAGTGTTGATGATTTTATAGAAATGAGACTTGAGCTACTTGCTATAAAAGAGTCCTTGACCTTGACCTTGTCCCAAATCGCTTGTCCAAGTGACTTGGGTTGGAGGTCTACACTTCTTTTTTTACCTCATTCTTCTATTGAAAGAACTTCGGTTACCTAAGGTCTATAGAAGGATAAAGGGGATTTTAAAATACAGTGAATTTTAATCAGAGAGAAAGCTTATGCACCAATATCTACTAGAAGTATTATTTTTCTTGGAAACTGACTACTTCTGTATGTGGGGGAAGACTTCTACGAAAAAAGTAACGTGTAGGTGAGAGTTCTTGAGATAATTTGTAGAGAACTAGATCTGATTTCACGTTGAGATAAGCTAGTGTTTGAATCATAACACGTATTGTCATGCTTTTGTCTTGTTCATTAGATTCAGAACTTGCCCTGATGTACAATGATGAATCTGTGTTGGAAAACCATCACCTGGCTGTGGGTTTCAAACTGCTACAAGAAGAGCATTGTGACATATTTTCGAATCTCACCAAGAAACAGCGTCAGACACTCAGGAAGATGGTTATCGACATGGTAGGATGTCAGCCCCTCTAGACGCATCCTTGGTTACACTTCCGCTGTTCTCCCCGTGGATGGGATGTATTAAGAGTTTCCCTTTTCTTTTACCCAAGGTGTTAGCAACCGACATGTCCAAACACATGAGCCTGTTGGCAGACCTGAAGACGATGGTAGAGACCAAGAAGGTCACCAGCTCAGGTGTCCTCCTCCTGGACAACTACACTGACCGCATTCAGGTATTTTATGCAGCCTCAGACTTAGCTCAAAGCCAAGCCAAACTAAAGAAAACAAGCCAAACAATTAGAAAAGGAAAAAACACAAACTCAGTTAGTTACATACCCTAGGCTACTACTACAGCTTTAGGCTTATTTTAAGAACAAGCTAAAAAAAATAGACTTCTGAGTTTATCCTCTGATTTGTGAGGAAAAATATAAACCCCTTTATTGAAGTACTTAGTTCTAAAAATAAATTGCAAAATCTATTTGTAATAGGGCATACGTGACTAATGGTCCCAAAAGCTCGTGTTTGGATTTAAGCCCCGTTGACTTAAAATGGAGAGGTCTGTTTTAGATACACAGGCCTCTTCTTTCCACAAGTGGAAAATACGGATTGAATAATTCTTTGCATTCTTTCTAAACTGAGGAAAGGAGACAATAGCAACATCTGACCTCAAAGGTCCCTTCCAGCTTTTAAAGTCCCTGCTGGTCTGAGAAGACACACATTTTTCCCTTTGGGTCTGTCTCCGATGGTGAATAACCAACCCTAGCCAGCACCATGACAATCCTGCTTTTGGGGAGCATGCATCGTGATTACAAGGCTCCTAAAATGTTCCCGGGCCTGGCACGGAGCATGCTGGGAGGAGAGGGCTGAGGTGTCAGAGGCTCCGGCTGTATTCACACGTGATTTCTCGGCTCCCCACCACGTGGGGCCTCTAGGTCCTTCGCAACATGGTGCACTGTGCGGACCTGAGCAACCCCACCAAGGCCCTGGAGCTGTACCGGCAGTGGACGGACCGTATCATGGAGGAGTTCTTCCAGCAGGGCGACAAGGAGCGGGAGCGCGGCATGGAAATCAGCCCCATGTGTGACAAGCACACGGCCTCTGTGGAGAAGTCTCAGGTACTCATCACGAGGTCTGCAGAGATGCTGGGAGCTCCCACAATGGCAGGACGGGAGGGCGTTCTGTCTAGTCCCTTCTTTCCACAGAATGTGTCATGAGATGACGAGGAGGCAGCCGGGCAGTCGGCTCTGCAGCACTCCTGGTTCATCTGACCTTCCATGGCACATGGTTTCACGGGTGGGGATAGAGCACTCCTCCCAAACCATTGAACGTTGGAGCGTGTGTCCCCAGATTGTTCGGACAGTTGTCTAGGACCTTAGCCAGTCCAGCTGCTGTCCCCCACCCCGTCCAGCTGCTCTCCTCCTCATCCTGTTCCCACCCCCAGCTCTGTTCTGTGTCCACAACCCCCCACTGTCTCCCACCAGAACCCCACACTCAAGCCCAGTCTGGCCCCCTTCCGAGGTTGCCTCCAGGCCTTGGAGAACGTGCTGACGTTTTCTGGCCGTATTCATAGCTGCACACTCTCTGTGTGCTGAGGACGGGGCAGGAGGCCACACAGAAACGTACAGATGCTAGTAGCTATAGAATATCTGTGCTGGAAAACGTCAGCATCCCCACAACGGCTTCAGGGCTCTTTGAAGTGTCATTTCTTTCAGGAGAACGAGCTAATCCAGAGGCTATGAGTGAGGATAGGTTCACAGGTTGTTCCAGGCCTTCATTCCCAAAGCATCAGCAGTGTTATTTTGGTTTTGTTTTTTAGTGTCTGTCCTTCGATCCTCTTTCCCCCACTACCTGCAAATCTCAAATTTGCATACACTTATGATATGAACGTACAGTTCCTATGCAATTAGTATTTCGCTGTTTCTTAGAGAAACCCAAAGACACAAAATTGAGATCAGTGACAGTGCTGAAGTTGAATGTGCTGTGGAAATGTAAGGGGCATTGAATGAGTCAGGGCCGACGCCAGGGCCTCAGAGCCTTACCTGGAACAAGAACCTCATTAACAGAGAGAAGTCGTGCCCCTTATTACCAGCAGTGATGCTCTCTATGTGACGTTCTGTGTCGTTTTCCATACATTTTCCACACGTGATCCCATCTGAGCCCCTAACCAGCCTTGTTGATGTAAGGCAGACGTCTCCCCAGCGTGTCTGGCACAGAGCCCTCCTCCAGGCCCAGCTCGGCCCCTCGCTCTCGTCCTGTGGGCGAGTCTCCCTGCTGCTGTGACACCACCGTCCAGTGGCGGGGCCCGTGGCTGGGCTCCGTGGGACCTTCTCTCATTAGTCTGGCAGCAGAACCCCTGGCCGGGTGCTCTGGGTCACAGAACCCTCTCCTCCCGTGACCTAGGAAGTCAGCGGCCAGAGCTGCCTGTCAAAACGTCCTCAGCATTCTTAACAGAAGCAAACAAATGAGAGGGAATGACGGCATTGCCTCAAGCTCATTCACTTTTCTCTGTTGGCTTGAGCTTGTTACTTTGGGTCCCTGGAACATACCTTGAAAATTGTGTCTAAAATCCACAAAACACCCATAAAGAAGTAAAAGGGAGGAAGAAGAAGGGGGCGGGAGAGAAACATCTGAATTGCCCACGGTCAAGTTCTTGTAATCAATGCAGATCCGAGGTGCCCAACATTGGTGTGAAATCTTGTTTGTTAAGGCCAGCAGAGCCCCAGAAAGATGAGTGTGTACACATGTATGAATGAAAGTCACATACAGCCCAGCTTCTCATGTACAGCACAACTCGGGTGCATTACATGACTGGTGGGGCACCAGCATATTAACAAAGAAAAGTTCCCAGCAGCGTGGAGCATTACCTACATAGTGTCCCAGGGGCGCCCTACCCACCTCCCCACTCAGCCTGCCCAGCGCCCCTGCAGCCCCCCCAGACCACGGCCGGGAATTCCATTCTCTCACTCAACTCCTGCCCCTATTCTTCATGTCTACCTGCCCCCTCCCCCGTGTTTCCTGTTTGTCCGACCATGTGGAGGTCAGCATAAGGCCGCCTGGCTGGCTTATGCCGGATGCCCAACCCCTGGTAACCCTAACAGAGCCACGGCCTCGCGCTGCCCACAGGGGCGCCAGTGGCTGGCAGCGGCTGCCCCCTGCTCTTCTTTCTCCTGCTGGAGAGGAAATGTGGCCTGTGGACCCCAGACAAAGGCACATGTGCCCGCAGAGGGGATATGGGTTTGTTCCAGGGCTTGAAGTATCTTCCAGCATTTTATCAAACTCCTCAATGGACAGAAAGCATCCCAGCAAACTTGAGAAAGGCCAGAGTAGTCAGCGTCCCACCATGGTGATGCAGAGGCAGGCGCTAAAGTTATCAGAGAAAGAATATTGAGCCCGAGTGTTAGTCCTGGGGCTTCCTACCTCCCAGAACCCTAGTCGTGTCAGAGCCATTCCCAGCCAGGACTCAGCCAGACTTCCGATCTGGTGCGTACGTGAGAGGAAAGGCTGTCTGTCCCCGTGGGAGGAGCACGGCTTTGGGGTCACCTGCCAGTGTGTTGCCTCTCAGTGAGCCTCCCTTTCTCCTCTGTACACGGTGACGGTGTCGTCCCCTTGCAGGCCTGACGGTCAGCACACTGGCTGCCCCAGTGCAGGGCCAACCCCAACCCCACGGCGAGTGCTCAGATAACGGGGCCCCTCTTACTGATCTCCCTGGAGGTGTGATTGTTCCTTTGCGTGGACACCAGGACAGCGTGTTGTGGGTGCACCCCCGTAATGGACATGTGGCCTTTCCTTCCTCCAGGTGGGTTTCATCGACTACATCGTGCACCCCCTGTGGGAGACCTGGGCAGACCTCGTGCAGCCCGACGCTCAGGACATTCTGGACACATTGGAAGATAACAGGAACTGGTACCAGAGCATGATTCCCCAGAGCCCGTCCCCGCCGCTGGACGAGCAGAGCAGGGACTGCCAGGGGCTCCTGGAGAAGTTCCAGTTTGAACTGACCTTAGAGGAGGAGGACTCCGAAGGGCCTGACAAGGAGGGAGAGGCCCACGGCTACTTCGGCAGCACCAAGACACTTTGCGTCATCGATCCAGAAGATGGGGATCCCCTGGGAGAGACGGACACAGAGGCCACGGCAGGAGACAAGTCCCCGGTCGATACTTAGTCTCCCCGGCCGCGTGGAGATGAACATTCCGCCCTTGAGGAGCATGCCAGCCGTGCGGCGGGGCCAGCCCACCCCAGGCCGTGGCTTGCACGGGACAAAGCCACTTGGCCTTTCCAGTTACTTGAGTTTGGAGCCAGAATGCGAGACCATGACATGAAAGCAGCTTGGGACACCCTGGACTGGCCTGCCCCACTGCCAGGGCAGGAGTTTCCAGAGGCCGACTCTGATCGGAACGAGGCACAGCACGGAGAGGTTGTCCCTGCTCAGTGTCGGAAGCCTGTCCCCCGAGTGACCAGCCTGACAGCTGCTTGTATGAACCTGCTCACCTGCCCCTTGTCTGCCCACCTGTGTGCCTTTTTTGTAAAACATTTTCATGTCTTCAAAATGCTCGTTGAATACCTAGAGTTTAGTATATTAACTTCTACACGAGGAGCACTCAAAGTTGGCATAACTTTTATGACTCTTTCTGGAAGAAAAGAAAAAAAGGAAAGAAAACCGTCTTCCTTCTTTCTTGGGCAATATTTTTCACTCGACTACAGTTACTTTGCAAACAGACAGGACACCCCTCTAAGCATCCTCTCCTTCCTCCCCCCACCCACCCAGCTCCACCGCTCTTGCGGCCGTCTCTGTGTACCTGCTTCATAGGGGATTTCCTCCGGAGCGTCACTCTTTTGCTGTGCACAGAATAAAGAACAAACTGGGGAGTCGGAAAGGGCAGTTGTGTCATTCACCCTAAGTCTGTGTAGAAACCAGCTTCACGAGGCGCTGTGCCCTGCTGTGCCCCGACCCGCTGCCCGGGGGCAGCCCTGCTCTGTCCTGCCTCCCTCCGCCCCCCATCCGATTATGCGCTGTTTTCACCGTGATGCCGCCGTCTCTCTCTCTCTCTCTCTCTGCACTAACACCCCCATCCCTGTTTACAGTCCTGTATTTATTACTCAGTGTATATAATGTAATGTTTTGTAAGTTATTAATTTATATATCTAACATTGCCTGCCAATGGTGGTGTTAAATTTGTGTAGAAAACTCTGCCTAAGAGTTGCGACTTTTCCTTGTAACGTTTTGTATTGTGTATTCTGTAACCTAACACGGCTTACCGGAGACACGGCCCCTCTGGCAGTGAGGACGGCAGTGGGTTTCTCTTTGGAGATTCTGCACCTTCCCAGTATTGCTAATACTGCACAACCCTTTGCGAACCAGTTTTGGAAATAAGATTCTCACATTAGATACTAAATGGTTTATATGGAGCTTTTACTTTTGTATAGTTTGATAGGGGCAGGGGGCAATGGAAAGTAGATTTTACCCAGGTCCTATCAAAATCTGTGTACGCATGAGTTGGGCTATAACCGGGTTCTACATAATCGTGGCTTTGGTTCAAAAAGCAACACTACATTTGCTCATAGAGGATTCTTCTGAGTGTTCCCAAACTACTGACTTTTTGAAGTGCTAGCCTCCTGCCTGCCCGTGAGCGGGAATGTCATGTTCTAATTCGTTACAAAAGAAAACAATAAAAACAATGTGAATTTTTATAATAAAATGTGAACTGATGTAGTAAATCACATGAATGTGAAGCTTCTTCTGAGAACTCTTGTGAGGCCTCTTGCTGGTGTTGGTTTCAACCTGTAAAAAGTGTTCCAGGCTTTTGGTTCAGCTTTGTGGTGAACAGTCAATAAAGCAGCACAACCGTGTGCGGCCGCTGGGTCTGTGCATCTGTGAGCGCTGCATTGCTTCAGGTGAACATTTTATCATTTCCAGAAGTTTCTCACAATGTATGTTATGGTATTATTATTATGTGTTGTGTTCAAACGCATTCTTAAGAGACTTTACACAGGTGAATAAACAACAGCATGATCAGATTAGACTGTAGGCCCCGTGATTTTGTGGTTAGTTCTGACGTCTTAAAAACAGATCTTTCTGTTCATCCCCCACAAAGAAAGCCAACCACTTTATCCGGCCAGCATCACAGCTGAAGTTTCAAAATCTGTGTCCAAAAAGTCCCCCAGCTTGAATGTTTCACTTTTTTCTTAGCAGCTGTTCACCCAGCTCCGTGGTGCAGGAAAGGGGTTGGTGAAGGAAAACAAACAAAACCACTTTGTTCCATCTTTGACCATTTCCTTCTACCTCTTAAGAATTTGAAGAGGCAGGTGTACTGCCTGAGCTCAGGAGTCCAAGACCAGCCTGAGTAAGAGACCCGTCTCTAAAAATAGCCAGGCATTGTGGCAGGCGCCTGTAGTCCCAGCTACTTGGGAGGCTGAGGCAAGAGGATCACTTAAGTCTAAGAGTTTGAGGTTGCTGTGAGCTGTGACGTCATAGCACTCTACCAACGGCATGAAAGTGAAACTCTGTCTCAAAAAAAGAATTTGGAGAATTTAATCTACTAGATAGATAAAGGGAATCCCCAACTTGGCTGGGTCCTCCAGAAAAATGAATCATAGATCAGAGAACATCAGCATAATGCTTGCGAGGTCATCTCACTGATTCACCTGACACACAAAAAATCTGAGGCCCAAAGACTCATCTTTTTTTTTCTTTTTTCTTTTTTTTTTTTTTTTGTATTTTTTGGCCGGGGCTGGGTTTGAACCCACCACCTCTGGCATATGGGCCGGCGCCCTATTCCTTTGAGCCACAGGCACCTCCCGAAGACTCATCTTAAACTGCAGTCCACAGAGCAGCAGCAGAGGCTCACGCCCTTCTCAGGGATCCATGGTGTCTCCTGCTGATCATATGGTTATGATTTTATTTCTGGAAAGAACTGTTTGAATATCATAAGAAAAATACTTAAATGCTTTTCTGAAATCCTAAAGTCAGCATTTAAAAATATTTTATCTTGAGAGGTGTGTGTGGGAGGAGGTGGCAGACAGGGATCCTGGTGGTCCACACAGCTCGTCCACAGGCTGCAGTCTGCCCGAAATGAGCTCCTTCAGCTGGCTGGGATCACTGCATTTCTCTACAAAGACTCGTGAAGAGGAGCCAACATCGCGGCGCCAGCTGCTCGGCTGGCCGCAGAACTCCTGTTTCCAGCACTTTCCACACCTCTGATTTCTGAGGGCACCTCACTATCTCTGAGCTTTGACTGATTGAGTGACAAAGCTGGTCACAATACCCATAGGTGTGACATCCATGATGGCTTGAGCTGTAAATGATGCAGCTGTGTGCTCCACAAAGACGTGGTCCTTGCTGCAAATAAGAATCGTGTCAGAGAGGAACATAGCAGAACCTCTGTGGGTGACACCAAGGGGCCGTGACAAACTGGTCGATACGCAGAGGTGGCCGTGAGGAATGAGCCTCCTGTGCTGATACGCACCTGTGGTGCCTGTCCAGTCTGTGAAAAGTAGGTCAGCTTAAGGAGGTGGTCACTGGAAGCATGTATCAGCTGTGAAGGTTCCACTGTAGTTTAAAAAATGCTTATTTTGGGGCCTCATCCTCCTCTGAGATTTCTGGTTGATCTGAGCGTGGCATCAGATTTTTAGAATTTTCCCCCGTAATTCTAATGTGCAAATGGACTAGAGAATCAGGCTCCACCACTGTGGTGGGGCCCGCCTCCCACAGCCTTCAGACGCCAGGTGTGTGCAGAACATGGCTCTTCTCCATGGCGATTTTTGTTGCATCCCATAACTTCCAGGTAAGACAAGTGTGCACAGTTTCACAACTTTCCCACACGGAAATCTCCAGAAGAGCCAGGTGGGAAGTCAGGGGCCCAAGGCAACTGTGGCACATGTGGGAGCAGGGACCACACCTAGCTCTGTCCCCGCTTCACAAAGCCTGGCGTCCCACAGGCACAGAGTTCACCTGTCCGCCTGGAGCACAGAGGTGTCGGTCAGGCATTTGTTGACTAAATCCAGACATTGATGACAACAAAAGTCCAGTGAACAGGAGGAGGACAGTGTGCACTCTAGGTGAGTTAACGCTGCAGTTTCCCTCACTTGACTGCAGTGACCTTTCCTCAGATCTCTCTTCATCCAACCCCGACCCCCTCCAGGACAGGACGATGTTTTTTCTTCATCTCTTTTGAAGACTTCTGTAGCCTTTGCCACCAAGCACTATGCAGGTTTTAATGCCCAATAAACTTTGTTGAGCTGATGACCCAAGAAACAAGGTTGAAATCCTTTTTGGTTGAAAATCCATATACTTCATCTTCTTGGGAAAAGAGCAGAGGACACTGGGGGAAGCCTGATTTGAAAACCTCTCCATCCCTGGCCCCTTCCAGCACCATTTTAGATATGGGAATTTGGGCAAATCACTTAAATTTTCTAAAGCAAAAACATATCTGATTGAAAGCATCCAGTGGTGGGGAACTCAGCAATATCCTTTCAAATAATTTAACTTATTAGGTTTCTGAGATGCAGTCAAATTTTACTCCTCTACAGCACCCTCTGATTTGTTGTTTCCATTTTATATGATTCCTTCTCTCGTCTCCTTTTCCAGTTGAAAATAGGAGCCAGACTTACAGAGTGATTGACTACATGACCTTGGCGAAAATTATATGACCTTTCTGCACCTCCATTTCCTCATCTGTAAAATAGAGGCAATAACAACCGTACCTATGTCCTAAGATTATTGTGAGGATTAAGTCCATTAAAGTTGCAAACTATGGTTTCTGGCCTATGGTGTGCATTAGCAGATTCTAAGAATAAGTAGCCAGAGGCTGCGAGCTTCCTGCATGTAACTCCTGCAATCATTTTTCCTATGACCTTTGTTCTCCAATCTGGTTGAATTATTCTGGGCTTGTCTGAATAGACAGAGCTTCTCTTAGGATGAGTGTTCCAGAACCAAGCACCAGGCTTCTGTCATGGGAGGGCTCCATGTGACTCTCACCCTTCCTTGTTCTGAACACGGCACCAAAGCCACCATTGTGTTCAGGTGGGGCTGGCAGGTGCTTACGGGAAAACAAAACCCTTCCTACCTTGCCCATGAACCTCTGTTAAAGCAAGCCTTCTCCATTTTGTACTCATAAAATTAAGTTTTTGAACTTCAGTGTAGAATTTGTACTTTTATCTGAAAAACCAGTAGCATGTAGGAAAAAGAGTTTTCAATTTAAGCATCAGATTAATCTATTTGTAAAGCCCAGCTCTAGCGCCACTTTATGACTTTGGAGAAGGCGTTTTTTCTGTAAAAGGGAGGAATGTTACTCGTATCAAAACATTGTTTGGGAAGAGTAATGGGGAGTGGGCACATTCCAGGCATAGAATAAATGAGTGCTATTAGCAATATTAACAACCTTCAGTGGCGAGTAAATGAGATAATATGTGCGTGGAAAATGTTTCCATGTTATGAGTTTTATTCTATTAATTTTGGCCTAAATAGTCATCTCGAATTCTGATTCTCAGAATGTATCAACTACACCTCCATCAATGTCTGTGATTCTTTGATAATTGGGTATTTTATACTCTTATTTACACTTTAGTAAAAGTGTTAAGCAATGTAGGACAAGAAATGGATGTGAGCCAGGCTGCCAGCCGCCCTCCAGATCAGCACTGACCTGTTAGTCGAGGTCCCAGGGAAATGGTCCTGAGTCCATTATGAATTCCCCATGCCACACCATCATGCAGGCCAATCTGGCCAAAACCGTTGAGGAAGAACGAGATCAAAGTCTCTCCTGACACTCAGGCACCACCCCGAAGCTCGCCCTCCTCGGCACACTCTGCTGACCCTCACTCACAGAAGCGTCCGTGACTGCATGGCTTGTCCTCAGGAACTAATGACGGTCACCTTCCGTTCAAGTAGCCTGAAAACTATCCAATAACAATCCGTTCTGGAATTTTTCATACAGCAATTTCATGCTTTCTTTATGAAAAGGGAAATGGTATTTGCCTACTACACACCTGCAGATTTATGGTCTATTTTGTTCTCTCGAATTTCTCAAAGATCACCAATTCTGCACCAAAAACATGCTGTCAAGTCCCGTCAACAGTCTAGGAAATCACATGCCCGGAAACACAGAACTACTTCAAGAGCAGAGAGGTTCTTTTAACACCTCTTTGCTGTGCTCGGCGTGTCTACCAGGACAGCATGGGGCTCGCACACTTAGTGAAGGGCCTATATCCTTGTAAGTGAGAACGACTTTCTCCTCCCACCAAACCCAGTCTCGGGATGACCACAGAAGAGTGAAGGGCACAGCAGGCCTGTGCACCAGTTCAGAGGGATTCTCCAGCACCACTGCTGATTCTTCCCGTGAGTGTGTGTTGAGTGCTGATACTTTTCAGGCACTGTTCTGAGACTTTGTTCCTGTCCTTGTGTGTCTGAGTACACAGGAAAGTGGATGTGTGTGTATAAAATGTGCTCAAGTGCGGGGACATATAGAACACAACTGTGGGAGTACCAAACTCCTATAGGGGTAAGCCAGGAGCACTCCTGATGGGAGGTCAAGGTCAAGTCTTCAAGACTGAGTGGGAAGCCATTACTAGACCAAATGGACCAGGAGGCCCACAGTCCAGAAGGAAGGAGGAGCGTGAAGAGGATAAGATGGGAGCATCTCTTGGAGGCCAGTATGTTCACAGTTCACTTATTCAAAAATATGTGTTGCCCTCCTAGACAGTGGGGACACGGGAGAAAAGCCCTGCTTGTGAAAACTGCAGTCGGTGGAACAGCAACAATTGTTTCCCATGAATGTGCTAACAGTAATTGTACAGGAGTATCTTTTTTTTGTTTTTTTGTGGTTTTGGCCAGGGCTAGGTTTGAACCCAAGACCTCCGGCATATGGGGCCAGCGCCCTACTCCTTTGAGCCACAGGCGCTGCCCTGTACAGGAGTATCTTAGTAAAAGCTTCTAGGGGCTTTCTAGCTAAAAGATCACACTGTCGGCAAAAAGGGAGAGTTTGGCCTCCGCTTTCCTGACTTGGATCCTCTTGGTTTCCTTCCCTTGTCTGATTGATGTAGCTAAGATGTCCAGTGCTATGTTCAAAAGCAGTGGTGACAAAGATGTGTCATCAACACGAGAGCCACCAGTTCGTGAGCTGATTAACAAAATGTGGTGGATATGGACCATTGAGTACCACTCACAGTTCAAAGAAATGAACTAATGTCTTTTATAGCAATTTGGACAGAACTTGAGAAGATTATCCGAAGTGAAGTATCTCAAGAATGGAAAAGTAAACACCACATGTTCACTTTCTAATAGTTTGGAGCTACTTGGTGGGCACACATGGGCACAGAAAGAAGTAAAATTTGCTGGAAATCATGAAGTGGAGTGGAGGGAGAGGGGAGGGGTCAACCCTACCTGACGGGCACAGTGACACCATTCGGGTGACAGGTGCACCAAAGCCCCAGACTTTAACAAATGTTACACAAGTATCCACGTAACAAAAGCATGTGTGTGCTCTTAGCATTTTGAAATATAAACACATAAATTAATAAAATGAAGACAAGCAATGGGATTGTTGACAACATTTTCCTGGGAAGCGGAAGTGGTGTGGCCCAAAGGGCTGATAGAGAAATTAGTCTTAGAAGAAAGGTCATTTTTTCCAATAAAACGAAGAAGGAAGGGCACAGATATAAGTGGACTTGTGTGTTTGGGGGGCTTCACTTGAAGAGGCTCCTTTCTTCTGACGTCTGATACATTTTCTTTTAAAGACACAGCATTGGTCTTTTCTCATGCACCATTTCTTTTAACCAAGAGGAGCATTTAGTTGAAATCAAAACACTTTCAGACACGATGCTAGATGGACTCGACCACATAATCGTTGGAGGCAAAGGGTAGGGTTGAGCCTGAGGAAGTGATTATTCTTATTGGAGAAGAGAAATGGTAGCAACCTTCAAAGACACAAAGAGTTTTTATATAAAAAGAAAATTCGTTCTTGAGTCTACCACAGATGGGATATAAGCTAATGAAAGCGAAGGGAAGGTGTGCTTGAACTCATAAGCAAGATAAACAGAATTTTCTGACTATTCTTGACCAGAAAAGGAATTATATGACTGTAGATGTGGTGAAAGCACAGATCTTAAATATGGTTGTTCAAAGAGATGTTTGCTTGTTGGAACAGATGTAGGGGGACAAATTCCAGCGCGAGGGGAGACTGAATGCTGAGAATTACCACTTCCCTGTTTTTCTGCCCTTTACAGCCCAAAGACCATGTGTCTCCTCTTCAGCATGAAATGCATTCTTTTGGAAAAAAAAAAGATTGGAAGTAGGAATTGTCAGGCTGGATTTTTCCTGTGAATTGCATTATCTCTACCCTGTCAGCAGGAACCGGGGGGCTCCCGTCCCTGGGCTGCCGCATGGGTGTCGTGTGTGTCCTGTCCGGCTTGTTTTCCCCAGAGCTTATGTTCATCAGATGAACTTCCTGAGTCTCCTCTTGTGGCCCCAATCTTTGGTTTTTATCCTGGGAAAGACGGTCTTCGTCCTCTCATGTCCGTACCTATTACTTTACAACCTGAGCTCTTCAGAGAGCATTCTTATGCAGTCACGTGAGTCTTTTTCATTTTCTTCCCCAAATTCAGGAACATTGGTCCTTTCTACAGCACCTGATAACTTGACAGTGTCAACTCACGGATATCACTGCAGTGACCATCACACAGACCTCCCCAGGGCCAGCTGTGCCCTCCCACCCCCAACACCACCATCACTGTCCCTGTCACCATTACCTCCGCCAGCTGTTTTAATGTGACCCCAGGTGCTCTACTAGAGAGCTGAGAAGTGGACATGTGCGTGGCCGTGGCATCTAGACTCCGTCCACGCAGAGCCGCTGCCCAGCTGTCAGGTAATTGTGAAGCTGGAGTCAGTCGGCATGCTCAGTCTCTCCAGGGCCGCCCGCTGTTGCCTCCTCAACAATGAGCTCTTCCTCTTTGGTTGTGATTACATGGAATTACCATTCCCCTAGTTACTTCCTCAACTGTAAAACATAATCATTGAGTTATTGAATGAACTTTCTGAGGCCTCCTTTTATCAAGTTCCCTAGAATGCTGATGTTTTTTAGGTAGTCACAGCCAGCTCTGAGTCAAATTTTTCAGCCTCTTTTTAGCTTTCTGTGTATAAAATTTTCCTCTTGGTCACATATCAGTGCCAACTTTGACAGTGCACCCAATTGTTCCATCTGTGGGTCAGTCAGTGAATTGAAAATGATCTGGTAAGTACCTGCCAAGCCCTGTCTAGACTCTTAGGGTCAAATTACGAAGAACAAGCTAACTGCACAGACCGTCTAGAGCAGTGGTTCTCAACCTGTGGGTCGTGACCACTTTTAACAATGAAAATACATCGCAGCATTAGGAAGGTTGAGAAGCAGTGCTCTAGAGAGAAATTAATCAAATGATGGAGAAATGAACACCAGTGTGCTCAGAAGTCATTGTTTTTGCTCTCTTAGTTTTCCTTTTGTTAGGTCTTTTGCGGTTAATATGACAAACCTACCCTAGAAACGTATATCTTTAACATACTTCAACTATTCTGCAACTTACCTCACTCACTCAGAAAACGACCTTACACCTCATCGCTCACTCAGAAAACTACCTTACACCTCATCGCTCACTCAGAAAACGACCTTACACCTTGTCGCTCACTCAGAAAACGATCTTACACCTCACTCAATCAGAAAACGACCTTACACCTCCATCACTCAGAAAACGACCTTACACCTCGTCACTCAGAAAACGACCTTACACCTCTTCGCTCACTCAGAAAATGACCTTACACCTTGTCGCTCACTCAGAAAACGACCTTACACCTCACTCACTCAGAAAACGACCTTACACCTCACTCACTCAGAAAACTACCTTACACCTCGTCCCTCACTCAGAAAATGACCTTACACCTCGTCGCTCACTCAGCAAACGACCTTACACCTCACTCACTCAGAAAACTACCTTACACCTCGCTCACTCAGAAAATGACCTTACACCTCGTCGCTCACTCAGAAAATGACCTTACACCTCACTCACTCAGAAAACGACCTTACACCTTGTCGCTCACTCAGAAAACGATCTTACACCTCACTCACTCAGAAAACTATCTTACACCTCGCTCACTCAGAAAACGACCTTACACCTCGCTCACTCAGAAAACGACCTTACACCTCGCTCACTCAGAAAACGACCTTACACCTCGCTCACTCAGAAAACGAACTTACACCTCGTCACTCACTCAGAAAACGAACTTACACCTCGTCGCTCACTCAGAAAACGACCTTACCCCTTGCACAGCCACACAGAACAGGAAGGCACCAAGCGCAGCAGGTGCGCACGAGTCCCCTCAGCTCCTCGGGGGCTGAGGGAGAAGGACCATTTGAGCTCAGGACTTCAAGTCTAACTGGCCAACACAGTGAGGCTCCATGTCCAAAAGGAAAAAAAGACCATCTTCAGAAGAATAAGTTCAAAACCAGTGAGATCATTTTTATCAGGAAACATTTAACATTTATTCAGCTTAAAGCTAATAACTTTTTATATCATTCGCTCCTTCACTTTTCTAGAATTACATTTTTCTGCCAATCTATTTTGGAGGACACACAAGAATATTGTACTCTTCAAAGTTATATGTTCAACAAGTAATAATAATACTTAAAAATTATTGCACCCAGTTCCCACCACAGATATATAAGGCGGGGACCCATGGTAGCCTGGTTTTCAGTATGTGAGAACTTTGGGACAGACTGCAGGAAGAAACAGCAGAGCGAGGACACCAGGCTTGAAGCTTAGCCTGGCTCTGCAGGTCTGCTCTCTACACATGCTGCCTTCCCTGCCTGGTGACTTTCCAAGATTTCTGCTAAAACCTCCCAGGTTACAATTATTGTGGCATTGTTTAGCATGTCTGACACTCGAGACTTTGATAGCTTTTCTCAAAATGTTATTTGGGTTCTAATCTAAAAAAGTGGATGAGTTTATCTTTTCAACATCTGTAGTTTTTACTAGAGTAGTAGGGAGTTTAAAAGGCATTCTCTGAGTCTTCGAGGAGCTTCCCTTGTTGGGGAAATGGGAAGATGGGGGAACCTTTTATTATAGTGCAGCGGGGAAAGCACCAGCTAGCAGTGAACCCAGGGCATAAGAAATAACAGAGAAATGCCTTCACTAGCTCTCCTAAGGAGACAGAGGGATGTGGAAAGTGGTCTGGGAAAAGCTGATTAGAATCTAACAGCTGCTTCATAATTTAGCTCCATCTCTTAAGATGTGATTAAAATCATGCACATCTATGCTTGGACAATCATGCAAGTGTGTGTGCAGGCCACACATTGCCTGGTACAGGGGCAGGCAAAAAGAAAGGACTCAATAAATACTTGATAAATCAACAAAAATACTCACACGCTCTCTCTCTCTCTCTCAACTTACCAGAAGTTGTCTTTAACTTTTAATTTTGTGCTTGTTTTTCCTTATTCACACTTTAGGACATGTGCAACTGCCCTGGTTTGAACCAGAGGATGAATGGTTCTACCCAGGTCCCAAGTACAGACTTCTTATCCACACACCCGCCTTGCAAACTGCAGTAGCTGATCCAAGTGCCTTCACAAAGGCCCCAAACTTGGTGGCGGCTCACAACAACAGAAATGAATTGTCTCGGTCCAAAATAATGCAGGCAAAGCCACGCCACCTCCCAGGGTCATCGTTCCTGGCCTCTCCCGCTTCTTGCCGTTGTAGGTGCTCCTGGGCTCTGCTGCTTTACGAACTCCGGGTCTGCATTGCTCGGCCCTCTCTTCTGCAATTGTCCTTCTTTCCCTCTTCTGTCTCTTATAAGGATACTTATGAAAGGATTTAGGGCCCATTTAAATTATCCAGGACGACTGTGTCTGGAGATCCCCAATTTCACCTACAAAGACTCTTTCTTCAACAAGGCCATATTCACAAATTCTAGGGGTAAGATGTGGGCATAGCTTTGGGGGAGCCCTAGATCAGCCCAGTATGGGCCCATTTCCAGTTGGTCAGGACTGTGGGGAAAAGAGGGAGGTGCTCACATCAGATGCAGAATTTAGGGGGATTTCATCATCAGTCAAGAGGAAGAATACTTTCATGCAATCTGCCTTTGAAAAATCAAAATTAATGTAAAAAGTCAATGTTGGACCAAATATAAATTCAAAAATAAAGATAAAGTCAATAATAGTTGACTATTTTTCCCTACATGGCCTCTGTCCAGGACACTGGCCATTGCCTGGATCTCCAGCAGCAGCTCAGGCTTCTGACCCACAGTGAGGATGAGCTGGGCCAGCCCCAGGACTCCCCTCCTGACACTTTAGACCGCCCTTCTCAGAACAGAGCTCCCAGGAGCTTTCATTGAAGACCAGGCTGCTCTTCACTGCGCTGCTCGCTCCATTGCGCTTTTGTCATTCTTATGAATTGTGAATCAACCCCTGAGAAGCTAATTAAAATGGAAGTCAGTGCTGCCAGATCCAGGAAGCCTCCAGATGAGCACGAGGCTGCCAGAGAGTGTTATTAACACTCACCCAGCTCCTCACCGTGGTTGCAGCTCGAGCAGAGGACACTGAAGGACAAGTGAGCACCAGTGAGCTCTGAACAGTGACTGTCAGGGAGGGCTGCTGACCCCCACTGCCAAGAGCAGCCAGGGAAGGCACCTACTATTGACGTGACTAAATACCTACTGTGATTGGATGGAGGATAAGAACTGGAATAAACAAAATTCCCTGCTTCTTAGCACTACTGAGAAACAAGAAATGCTGTCTACATTTGATTTGTATGCAATTCCTTGAAGCTAAATTAATAAGACAGATTAGTAAATTGGGCCCAGTAATAAAATAAAAATGTAACATCTCATAACATTTCAAAACATCTCATATGAAAGAATAACCATAGAAAAAGTGTGATAAAGAAATAAAATCTTGGCCAGGTACAGTGATACACACCTGTAGTCCCAGCTACTCGGGAGGCCGAGGCAGGAGGAACACTTGAGCCCAAGAGTTTGAGGTTGCTGTGAGCTATGATGTCACAATCTACCAAAGACAACAAAGTGAGACTATGTCTCAAAAAATAAAATAAAATAAAATCACATTTCCAATGGTTCAGCAAAAATATCTTAAAATACCTTGGAAGAAACAAGAAGAAATAGATAGGACCTATAAGAAAAAAACCTCAAAGACATTACTTATTAAGTGTATAAAGAAGGGCTTTGCTAAGTGGCAAAACCAGGCTACTTTTCACCCCACACTCTGGGGTGAAAAGACTCTATATCATAATACAAATCCATCTCAAGTTCACATATAAACTTAGTATAATTCCAAGAAAACTGTCAATGACAGTTTGTGGGGATTAAAACTTAACTTTAAAATTCATCTAAAAGAAATCACAGCAAGAGAGTAGTTGTAGAAATTTTAAAGGAAAAAAATGGATAACATGAACTTCCAAGTAACTAAAATTATTATAGAATTATAATAATTAAGACAAGGGACCAAGTCAAGGTCACGAAAAGGGACACTCAGAACAGAGCACAGCAGAAGCCTGCACGCTAAGCTCAGTGCAAGACTCTGACGAGTGACAGAGGAGTTGCACTAAATCATTTTTCAAAAGAAGGCTTAATAAATATGGTCCAAACCTGGAGCTATTTATTAGTTATTACTGACAAATAGTTTCCCCTTCATATATCGCCTAAGCTTAAATCGATTAAAGAGTTAAAGATTAGAAGTGAATTATAAGAAATTACAATCGTATCTCAAGGAAGAGATAGATTTTCCAAGCACGAAAACAGGAAGGAAACTCAAAAGTAAAACATTGATCAACTTTTTTCTATAGCATTTAAAATCTTTATGTCAAACCTCACTATAAGCAAAATTAAAAGAAATAATAAGTATAAAACAGTCACATATATGAAACATAAATGTTTATTGATCTTGTGCAAAAGGCATCTCAAAAATAAATAAGGATTAATTTCCATTCTCAAAATTAATAAGAACAAAGAAAAGATAAGCATTGCACTCAAAAACTGGATGAAGATGGTGAACAGAAGAAACATTTAAAAAGAAATCTGAGTGGCCAATTGTGTGTGAAAAATATTAATCTTATAAGTAACAAAAGAAATGCAAATTAAAATAACCAGAGGGTACTCTTTCTCAACTTTACAAAATTATTTTTAAAACATCAAACACAATGGCGAGGTTCCAACACAACCCAGCTCTCTTCATGTCACTCTGGCTGAAGTGATCTGTTGCTCTTTTGAAGTGTTTTTTGCCTATGTCAGAAGCCTCAAAAATTTTCATATTCTTTAACTATTTTTCAGTGGAACTGACTAAGGGAATGATTTACACATACACATATGTTCATATATATTGATTATAATATTTTTATGGTGGCAAAGCCTTAAAATAGTCTCAATATCTAATAACATGAAAATAATTACACAATGAAACTCTATCATGCCATTAAAATAATATTTTTGAATAATATTTAATTATATATCTTAATGCTATATTTAGCTTCAAATTTGTTAAAAAGCTGTATAATAATATAAACAAACACATGAGCATACAAATACATACTACAGGAAAAAAGAATAATTAACCCAGACCTTGGATGGCTTTTTAAAAATACTTTTCTATGTTATGGTGTCCAGATTTCCTACGTTTACAGCGCATTATTTTATAATCAGAAAAAAGGAATAAAAATATTTTTAGAAGGCTTGATAATGATAGGAAAGAGCATTAGCAAAAACGTGACTCAATTCCCACACTTTTCCCATTGATTAGATGATGATCAAAGGCGGTAACAGCCTCTCAGAGCCTGAACCTTGCTCAGAGCTCCTCAGGGGACAAGTGCAGGCCTCAGTGTTCCTGGGGACAGGGAAGCCCAAGGCCACTTTTCCAGCTCATCTCATGCTCTGGCCATTCCCGCTGAAACCTTAAGACCAGAAAGTAGAGGATGTAACTAGGCCTCCACCTGCTTCCCGGGAGACCAACTGTCACCTGGGACCCGGAGCAGATTCTGGGTCCACCCTCTGCCCAGAACGTGGAAGGCTCCATCCCTGCATGACAGGTGAAGTGTCTGGAGACTCAGTCAGTTCTGCCTCCATCCCCTCTAAACACACCAGGGCACTTTAGTCCTGCCCTCATCATACTCGGGCTCCTTTGTCCAAAAGTGGGTGTCAGCGGTGGTAGCAGAGTGGTGGGGGTCATTCCATAATGTTAAGGAGAGAGTTGTGCCAGGTAGTGGCCTTGACCTTGAAGGACTTGGAGGAGTATGCCCTGAAGAGAGCAGAAATGGATGGGTTTTTAAGCAAAAGGACCTGTGTGTGTGAAGACCCAGAGCTGAAGGTGTGTGAGAAGTTCAGCAGCACAGTGTGGTGGCCAGAGGGGACACAGCCCACAGCTGGAGTGTGAACACCACTGATGACCACACAAAGGCAGGCCAGGGCAGTGGGGAGCGAGGTGGGCAGTGCGGAGCGGGGAGGCCAGTGGGGACTGGGGTGGGGGGCTGTAGGGAGCAGGTGAGGCAGTGGGGGGGGGCGGTGGGGAGCGGGGGTGGGAGGTGGGGAGCAGGGAGGGCAGTGGGGAGCGGGGGGGGGCAGTGGGGAGCAGAGATGGGGAGCGGGGATCCGGGTGGGCAGTGGGGAGCGGGGGGTGGGCACTGGGGGCCCAGGGGGTGGGCAGTGGGGAGCGGAGGTGGGTAGTGGGGAGAGGGGTAGGCAGTAGGGAGCAGGGCAGGCAGTGGGGAGCGGGGAGGGCAGTGGGGAGCAGAGATGGGGAGCAGGGCGGGCAGTGGGGAGCAGGGGGGGCAGTGGGGAGCAGGGGGCGGAGAGTGGGGAGCAGGGAGGCGAGCAGTGGGGAGTGGGGCGGGCCGGGGGGAGCGGGGCGGCGGCGAGTGGGGAGCAGGGGGCGG
>CAUYRH010168997.1:0-30325 GCA_963574655.1 Perodicticus potto
GGCTTGGTGCCTGTGGCTCAACGGGCTAAGGCGCCAGCCACGTACACCTGAGCTGGTGGGTTCGAATCCAGCCCGGGCCCGCCAAACAACAATAATGGCTGCAACCAAAAAATGGCCGGGCATTGTGGCAGGCGCCTGTGACCCTACCTACCTGGAGGCGGAGGCAGGAGACTCGCTTGAGCCCAGGAAGTGGAGGTTGCTGTGAGCTGTGATGTCACAGCACTCTATCCAGGGTGACAGCTTGAGGCTCTGTCTAAAAAAAAATAAAAAAAAAAAAAAAAAAAAAAAAAAAAAAAAAAGAGTGTAAAATGGTAGATTTACTTTGGAAAATAGTTTTTTAGGTTCTTATAAAGTTAAATTACACAGATTATGGCACTGTAATTCACTGCTAATTACCCAAAAGAAATGAACATATCTACAGAAAGACTTTTACTTGAATATTCTTAGTAGCTTTAATTCATAATAGCCCAAACTAGAAATAATCCAAATATTCATCACTGTCAGACAAATAGGACATATTTTGGTATATTTACACAGTGGAACACCTACTCAGCGGTAAAAAGGAATGCACAACTGATTGCATTGAGTAACATGGATGAATCTCAAATCATGTGCTAAGTGACAGAAGCCAGACAGAAAAGTATATGTATTATATGATTACATTCATATGAAGATTAAGAACTGGCAAAATTTATCTCTAGTGATAGGGAATCAGAGCAGAGGTTGTTGGATATTGAGGGTATATTGAGGTGAGGGGAATTGACTGGGAAAGGGCATAGAGAGGATTTTAGGGAGATGGAAATGTTTGTTCTGTCTTTTTTAAGGCAGTAGCTATATGCTTGTCAAATTTCATTGAACTGTATATTTAATACATATTTTTATTGTATGCAAAGTATATATCAATACAGTTGATTTAAAATAAAAGTGAAGGCTGGGCACAGTGTGGCTCATACCTAGAATCCTAGGACTCTGGGAGGCCAGTGGGGTGGATTGCCTGAGCTCAGGAGTTTGAGACCAGCCTGAGCAAGTGTGAGACCCCGTCTCCATTAAAAACAGAAAAACTAGCTAGGCATTGTGGTGGGTGCCTATAGGCACCCACTGCTCTGGGTGGCTGAGGCAAGAGAATTGCTTGAATCTCAGCTGCTCTGGAGGCTGAGGCAAGAGAATTGCTTGAACCCAAGAGTTTGAGGTTGCTGTGAGCCTGGACTCCAAGGGCACAAAGTGAGACTCTGTCTCAAATTAAAAAAAAAAAAAATTAAAGTAAAATAGGAAGCTCTACGTTTATAGGCAGCATTTGTCTATTAGTGGGCTTCACTATAATGTAGTGATGTAGCTAGATGAGATTTCTGTCTCTCCTGAACAGGATTCTTTAATCCATATTAGAGATTAGGAGCTGGGGCCAGTAAACCTGGTTTCTGTAGATCTGGACCTCCTTTTTTTTTCTACCTGCTATCTGTTGTCCCTAGTTTTGGTACTTCTCTGGTTTAGTTTTTTTCTTCTCAGCAAATGAACTTCATGTCTCAGGGAGAAAGAAGGATGATTTTCTGTGTGTGTGGAGGTAAGGAGGTCTAATTATTCCTTTGCAGACTTCCATACAAGTCTCCTATGTTCATTCCTGTATCCTACCTACTTTTCTGTAGTACCTGCTATCACCAAACCTCAGCCTTTTTGAGGTTGTACAAGATGAATTGATTTGCTTGTTATCAGTATTCCTACTCTGCTAAGTCATTTATCTTCCACTTCTCTTTTCTATCTTCATATAGTATAGTGATTGGAGGTTGCATGTGTCTCCTGAGTTTTTAAAGATGGGATTTGCATTCTTGTTTCTTGTTCATACTGTTTGGAGGAGAATGCACATGTTTAACTTCAGCAAAACCAAATTCCTTATATTTCTCCAAACACACAAATCTTTTCATATCTCTGTGCCTTTGTAGAATTTCTTTTTGCTTACAAGGCCAAGTCCAATCCTTTCTTTACCTGGCAAGTCTCTCACCTTTGAAAGTCTAGTTTCTCTTCCTCCTAACTTTTCTTGTCTTCTGCTTTTGAACCTTTGTTTCACAAAAGGTTTGCTTCATTAGGAATTGCCATTTAGCAATTTACTATGGAGGAATTTTCCAGGAGCCACTGGAAAATACTTTTAGGATACTTGTAATCTGCTTAAAATGGAAGTGATAGTAAATGCTTAATAAATATTTGTTGGATTAACTCTGAAAATATATGTGAACCGATTAGCTAGAAATTGGGAAAACAGACTCTGGTCCTTTGCAGGGATCAAAGAACCAGGAGAGACAAAGGCCTGAGGGGTAGGCAGGCAGCATGCAACAGGAACTGAGATGGAATAAATATAAACATTCAGAGTAATTATAATTTCCCAAAAAGTCTGTTACATCAGGGATAGAATGCAGACTATAGTAGATGCTTAGACTAACTGAAAAGTTTTACCATATTTTATCATATTTAAGGTTGTAAAACACTCATTTTATGATATAATGCTTATCATTTAGAATTTTTTTTTTACTTACTGAAAGAACTCTACTAGACTTACATTAACAGATATTTTTAATTATACATCACTCTTGTGCATATATAAA
This sequence comes from Perodicticus potto, assembly GCA_963574655.1. NCBI lineage: Eukaryota > Metazoa > Chordata > Mammalia > Primates > Lorisidae > Perodicticus > Perodicticus potto. Next base: position 2,592 of record CAUYRH010168997.1, read on the forward strand.
TAAAACATAGGGAAAAGTTGTTAAAGTATTTCTAGAATTTCTTCAATTCATATCCTAACTCAGAATAACTTTTCAATTTATTTATTTGTTTATTGATTTTTTTTTTTGAAAAAAAAAAAGTTTATTGAAGAAGAGAAAGATAGGTTTACTAGGTTTACAGAATAAAGTTTACAAAGCAGGATACATTTACGATATAGCAAACAGGCCTCCACTGCCATGGCAAATAGGCAAAGAGGCAACTTGTCTAATTTAGAACCATCTATGTTAATATTTTCTCCTACAGTATCATCTTCTATGCCATTTAGTGATGAAGAATTTCTTAGAAAAGTGTTTTGCAATGCTCTTTGGGAACTTGTTGCCAAGTTATTCTGCATGCTTTTTATGGTGGTAATCTTTTGATTTTACTAGAAGGTGTTGGTAAATGACAACCATGTCAAAACTCTTCCTGGCCCATAGACATTTAACATGCTACCAATTAAAAGATGTATCGCCATTTCAGTGACATTTTATAAAATGTCCAAACAATGTATTTTAGAATTGAAAAATACTGTAGCTTAATAATTAATGTGATTCTTGCACCAAGACTTTCTCTTTGTTCTTATTATTTAAAGGCTGTTGCTTTTTTCTTTTTTTTTTTTTTTAATCACTATGTGGCCCTTGTCACAGCTCACAGCAACCTCAAACTCTTGGGCTTAAGTGATTCTCTTGTCTCAGCCTCCCAAGTAGCTGGGACTACAGGCACCCACCACAACGCCTGGCTATTTTTTGTTGCAGTTGTCATTGTTTAGCTGACCCAGGCCGGGTTTGAACGTGTATGTGGCTGGCGCTGTAACCACTGTGCAATGGGCACCAAGCCTGAAGCCTGCTGCTTTTAAAAATATATATTTATAAAGACAAACATGGTAATATATGTTTGTAGTCTCAGCTACTTGGGAGGCTGACGTGGGGAATTACTTGAGCCCAGGAGTTCAGGTCCAGCCTGGGCAATATAGCAAGACCTGTCTCTAAAATAAAGAAATAAAAATAAAATTAAAATGTGTATGTATATACCCAAACTTTTCTTTCAAGAGTACTGCCTTTTATTGCTAATTTTGCTACAGCAACAAAGAAAGTAAATAAAGTACTATCTTTTTTGCAAAAAATTTTAGAATTTCTTCTTTGAAAATTTTTTGTCTTCATATTTATTTTGCTTAAAGTTAATAGAGGCTGTTTTATCTTTGACAACTTTTGAAAGTAGCCTGATGAAAAAATAGACATTCTACATCCATCTCAGATGATTTAATGAAGCTGCTACTAATATGCAGTGAGATATTTGTTGGATAATTTAAGGATTAGAGTCAACGTTTATTGCAGAAAATGTCATCCAGTGAGAGATCTTTAGTAAACGGCCAAAGACTTTTCTCTCCTTTGCTTCTTTCTATTTAACATCATTTAACCAATAAACATATTACCTCATACTTCTCCTGAGAGTACTTATCACTCTTACTCTTGAATCTCTTGGTTCTTTTTCATGAGAAGCCATGGATCAATCCACCCGTTCACATCCCCACTTCTGTGTCAGTCTTGCTGAATGTTTCAGGATCTCTATGTACTTTTGCCTGTTCTTAATCATATTCCTCATTTCCATTAGCATCTATTTCAGATTTTTATTCCCTTCCCAAGTCTCCTAACACCCTTTCTTTCCTGGAAACTTTAATAATTTTGCCATCAATTTCACTGAGAAAAATGGAAGCTATCATGGGAAGGAAATCCTTTAAATTCTTCCTCTTCCATCTGTAAATTTATCCCATTGATTTCTTTCCTCCTGTCTTACCAGGAAAGGTATCCACCTTCCTCTGAATCTCTGCCCTAGGGTTTTAGCTGCTAGCCTCCTTGAAGCTTATGGATCTTTCTCTTTAACATGCACACAAGCTCAAGAGTATCTTCCATCCTTTGAGAAAAAATTTCATAACTCTATTTCTTCTAGCTACCATTTTATAGCCCCCCCCCTTTTTTTTTAACAAAAGCAACACATGGAAAATCTAGTTTACTTACGGTTACACCCTTATTTGACACTGACTCCCTGAAATTGCCCTTGTGAAGGTTATCAGCAGCCTTCATGTTTGCAAATCCAGTGGGTAATTTTTGTTTTTTCCTGGACCTCTTAGTAGCATCTAATGCTTATGACCTCCAATTTCAAAGTCTTTCCTTCAGTTTTCATAAAACTAGTTCGTTCTGGTTTCCTTGTTACCTTTCTGTCTCTTTCTTTTTAGGTTCCCTTTAAGAATTTTGTTCCTCCGATTAACCCATAAATATCAGTGATCCCAACTTTGTCCTCTGCCATAGCTCTCTTCACTTAATGCTCAGTCTGAGTAACTTCTCAGAGCTGTATCTCCAACCTAGATCTTTCTTCTGACCTCTAGTCTTATTTTTTATTTATTTATTTTTTTGAGACAGAGTCACCCTGGGTAGAGTGCCATGGCATCATAGCTCACAGTAACCTCCAACTCTTGGGCTCAAGCTATCCTCTTGCCACAATTTTTTCTATTTTTAGTAGAGACGGGGTCTTGCTTTTTGCCCAGGCTGGTCTTGAACTCATGAGATCAAGCAATCCACCCACCTTGGCCTCCCAGAGTGCTAGGATTACAGGCGTGAGCCACCGCACCCGTCCTGACCTCTAGTTTTAATATTCACATTTCATCCAATCATCACCATTGAGATGTTCCACAGGTACCTTTTCAACACATTCAGAATAAAACTTTTTGTCTTTTCTATGGCCACCCCCCCCCCAATAAAACAAAAATTCTGTCTTAAAAGTAGCAATACTAGGGGAAAGGAAGAGCAGAGAGAGGGAAGGAGTGAGGGGGGTGGGGTCTCAGTGTGTGCCACACCTTTTGGGGGCAAAACACGATTGTAAGAGGGACTTTACCCAACAAATGCAATCAGTGTAACATGGCTTCTTGTACCCTCAATGAATCCCCAACAACAACAAAAAATAGTAGCAATACTAGTTTCCAAGTACTCAAGCCAGAAACCAAGATTCCTCCCTCTCTGATTCCCCCTCTGATTGTGCTATGGATTTTTCTCCCCACATTTCCTTATCCACACTGTCTAATCAATGCTTTCATCTGTGTAACTGCTGCCACCTACTTAGTTTAGATTCTCACTACTTCTTACATGATTATTACAATAGTCTCATATTTGATTTCTATGCCTTCAATCTGGTTCCTCTAGCTTCTCCTTAGCTGCTTGAATGATCTTTCTGTAACATAAATCTCATTTATGTTACTCCCTATCCTAGAAGTTTTTGTTTTTTCCATAGTATTCAGAATAAAGTTCACAATCAGTGGTACAGTTCCTGCTGCTCTAGTTTCCTACCTTCTTGCCTCTATATTTTCCTTTCCCCAGCAAAACCTGCTGGAACTCCTTGTGCTTTTGGACTCACTATGCCATGATGTGCCTCTGCACCTTCACATATGTGTTTCCCTCTGCCTGGAGTATTCTCCCCTTCATTTTGTCTAACTTACTCTCATCAATCCTTTAAAATTATGTATATACCAAAGCCTAACAGTTAAGTTCATTCTCTTGCCACCATGCGCTTATGTTAGCAGAACTGTATGAACAGCTCAGTAAGGGTTTATAACTTTGGTATATCAGTGTCTCATGGGTACGTTGGTGTCAACGTGTGGCAGTGTCTTGTTGAGTGGTGTTCATTATTGTTGCATGTTTTTGTGTGTCATCACAAGAATGCTAGAGCTTGAATTAGAGCAATGAACAAATATTCATAAATTTCTTGTTAAACTTGGCAAGAGTGGAAGTGAAATCAGGGACATGTTAGTCCAAGTTCATAGGGATAATCCCATGAAGAAAAGAGCAGTGTACAAATGGATTAAACATTTTCTGAGGGGAGAGAAAGCATCACTGGTGAAGAGAGGTCAGGGTGGCCAGTAACGAGTAGAATTGATCAAAACATTGCAAAAATTTGTCAAATTATGTGTCAGAATTATCTGACTGTGAGAAGCATAGCAGACCAAGCAAACATCAATAGAGAAACAGTTAGGAAAATCTTAACTGCTGATCTTGGCCAACAACTATGGCTCTTGCAACATGATAATGTAACTGCTCACATAGCCTGTCTGTGAGGGAGATTTTAGCCAGAAAACAAATAACCATATTGGAACACCCTCCCTACTCACCTGATCTGGCCCCCAATGACTTTTTTCTTTACCCAAAGATAAAGGGGGCTTGGTGCCCGTAGCTCAGTGGTTAGGGCACTGGCCACATGCACCAAGGCTGTCGGGTTCAAACTCAGCCGGGACCTAGTAAGCATCAATGACAACAACAATAACAACAAAAATAGCCGGGTGTTGTGGAAGGCTTCTGTAGTCCCAGCTACTTGGGAAGCTGAGCCAAGAGAAGTTCTTAAGCCGAAGATTTAAAACATTAATTAAAAAAAAAAAAAAAAAGATAAAGGGAATATTGAAAGGAAGACATTTTGATGACAGTCAGGACATTAGGGGAAAAGAGACATTCCAGGAAAAGAGTTCCAAAATTGCTTTGAAGGGTAGACTAGGAACTGGCATCAGTGCAGTTTCCAGGGGAGAGTACTTCAAAGGTGACTAGTGATATTCAGCAAGAAAGTATATAGTACTTTTTCTAAGATGAGTTCATGAATTTAATTGTCAGACTTCATTGATGTCTTTATTTTAGGAATAGTTTCTTAGTCCTGTCCAGATTCACAGGTGGAAGAGCTCCCTTCCAATTCAGATATTGGTGGTCTGCCGCAGGGGTAAGGGGAGCTAATAATACTCCCCACCTTCCCTTTGGAGGAAATACTAGGTCACTCAGGTTCCTTGTCAGTATCTGCCAGACTTTCACTTTCTTTTTTTTCTGTGCCTTAGTTTCTTCTTCCTGTGGATTTTCCACTACATTGTAGTACTTTCCCCTTGATATTTTGTTTATGATTGTTCACCTACGATTTTGGTTCTTCTGAGAACTGGCATTCAAAGTCTCTAGTCAGCCAACTTCATGTACATTAATGAGAATGAATCTTAGAAATGTTGCATTATGTCAAAGAAGCCAATCTCAAAAGGTTACATACCGTCTGATTTCATAACAAAACGTCTTCTAAATGACAAAAGTATAAAGAAGGAGAACAGAGGTTACAGTTGGGGCAAGGATGTGATTACAAGAGGGTAATATGAAGGATTTTTTGAGGAGTGATAGGACAGTTCTGTATTCTGATTATGGTAGTAGTTATTACGGGAGGCAAGGAGGGAGAAAGAGGAAGGAAGGAGCCAGTGCTTGTAAAACTGGTGAAATCTGAGTAAGGTCTGTATTTGCAAGTACCAAAGTCAATTTCCTGGTTTTGAACATTGTACTGTGGTGACTTAAGGTGTTATCATTGGGAGAAAGTGGGGAAAGGATTCACAGGAACTCGATATATAATTTTTTCAACTCCTATGTGAATTTAAAATGATTTCAAAATTAAAATTATTTTTAAAATTAAGTAAAATTAAAATTTGTTACTTTAGTTACACTAACCTCATTCAGCCATATCAGACAGTGCCGGGGGAGAATTTCCATCTATATAGGAAGTTGTATTGGGCAGTGCATGTCTGACTTTAGCCAGTCCCTCGCTTCCTTTTACTGTTTCAAATTCTAACATAACACAAATACATTCTTGTACTTTCTGTCATATTACCTTGTTGACCAGTTGTTTTGGTTATATATAGGCCTGGAGAAATACCCTCTTTATTTTCTCAAATTTCAGAGAGAAATAGTTGTTTTTATGTTAGTTTAAGAATATGTCTGACTCATGTTTTAGTAAGTGTATCTGGGTATTTAAATTTTGTAACATTCAATACATTTTGCCTCTGGACCAGGTTTATCAGCTCTATTAGGAAGTAGTCTCAATATCTCTCATCTGGTTATCCTGCTGTACTTTCTCAACAGGTTTCCTTTATGTTTACCATTCCTTTTATCCATACCCAAAAGCTCTTTCAAAATCTTGGATTTCTGAAAAGGTGCCATTTCTTCCCTGTGTTTTGGATGTGGAAATGTAATTCCTTCCATTACTCTGTTCTCTTTCATTTGCTCCATAACACTTGCTTTCTTTGGCTTTGTATTTTCACTGAAGAATTGCTGGGCACTTCTTTTACTGTTGAACTTTTTCTGCTTTAGTTTCATCCATCCTGTTTGGTATCTAGTTTGTGTTTTTATTTATTTATTTATTTATTTTTTATTTTTGAGACAGAGTCTGACGTCTCACTTTGTCACCCTTGGTAGCCATGGTGTCATAGCTTACAGCAAGCTCAAATTCTTGGACTCAATGGATCCTCTTGCCTTAGCCTCCAAAGTAGCTGGAACTACAGATGTCTGCCACCAAGCCTGGCCATTTTTAGAGATGGGGTCTCACTCTTGCTTAGGCTGGTTTTAAACTTCTGAGCTCAGGCAATCCACCTGCTTCGGTCTCCCAAGTGCTGGGATTACAGGTGTGAGCCACCACACCTGGCCTGATATCTAGGTTTATAGTTTTATAAGCCACTATCTGAGATGTGGAGGATGAGACAGTAGTTTAAGATGCATTCATATAGCAACCGAGTTAAGATACTGAGAGACAGGAAGAATGAGATGTGACCTACCTGAAGAAAACCATAAAGCAAGGATTGCTTGAGGCCAGGAGTTTGAAAACAGCCTGGACAATATAGTGACACTCAGTGTCTTTAAAAAAAATTTTTTTTAGCCAGGCAGAGTGGCCCGTACCTGTAGTCCTATGTACTAGGGAGGTTGAGGTAGGAGTTTGAGATTGCAGTGACCTCTGATTATACCACTGCACTTCAGCCTGAGTGACAAAGCAAGACCTTGTCTCTAAATAAATAAATAGAAAAAAAGATTTATATCTTCCTGTCTGAAAATATGAATATTGTAATGATGTTAGTATTCCTTCAAAATAATTTGAAGTTTATTGCAATTGTAATCAAATTCCAGTGGGATTTTTTCTTGAAATGGATGGTTCAACAATTCATCTGGAAGACCATCAAAGAACACGTAGAGGGTGAGAAAAGAATTACAATTAGCGATACGGGAAGCAATGCCAGATAGTAAAACTTAATAAGTAAGCAATAATAATAATAGGGTATACTGGCACAAAAGCAGAGTAATTATTGGATCCAAAGAACAAGAAATATAATCTAACCCATATAATAATTCAACACAAGAAATGTTTCTTCATGAATTAATTGTATTAATTGTTTCTGTTTCAGCACCTCATACCTAAATGGACAAAGAACAAGAATAGACAGTTTAACAAAGAAAAAGTAAATAAACAAACTGCGTTCTATGATTAAAGAAATAAAATGTGAAAACAAGGAATTACTATTTCTCATTGCTAAATGGGGAAAGATTTTTATTGTTGAAACACCAGTGCTAGTGATAGTGTGGTGAAATTGATAGTCTGCTTCATTTCTATCATTATCTCCTTATCAGTGCCGTATTGCACCATCCTTGACACAGTAGCATTGCACATTCTATCCTTCAACAAATCATGTTGGCTATAGCTTTGAAATATTAGCATCTCCACTGTTACTATACTGGTTCAAGTCTCCCAGCCTTCTTGCCTGAATTATTATAGTAGCCCCTAACTTGTTTCCCTATAGCCAAAGTTACCAATGTAAAATGTGAATCTGCACATGTCATTCCTCAGCTCAGTAGCTACCAGTTGTTTACCCACTCACTCAGGGTTAAAGCCAGTTTTCGTCATAGTGGTTTACAGATCCTTCATAATTTTGACTCCCACCTTTTCTTCCTGACCTCACCTCCCATACTGTCCCTTGTGCTTTCTCTGCTCTAGCCACTATAGTCTCTTTGTCATTCTTCTAGTAAATTAAGCATGCTACACATCAGAGCCTTTGTACTTATGATTACCATGCCTAACATGATTTACCTCATAGTGCCTCTTGGCCTGCTCCTTCTCTTTCAGGCCTCTGTTTCAGATTTCAGTGAGGTCTTACCTAACTTTCCTTTATAAAACAGCACCCTCCCAGCCTTTCTAAATTCTTGCCCTCTTTTATTTTTAACTTATATGTTGTTTTTCTTCTTCCAACTAGATTGTCAGCTCTGTAAGGAACAAGGACCTTGTGCTGCTTACTCTTGCATCCCTACTATGTAGAAAGAGTTTGGCACATAGTAGGCATTCAGTATTGGTTGATTAAATGAATACACTGACAGAATCTTTTTAGAAATCAACTACAACATGTGTTAAAGCCCTTTTTTTTTTTTAAAGAATGATTAAGTAAATTCTATATACTTGATAAAAAAAGAGAGTTGCATAGGGTGGGATCTGGGAGATAGGATCAAAAGCAATAATCAGGTTGTTTTTCTCACAGTAAGAAAAGAGAGGGTCAGCGGGCGCAGTGGCTCACACCTGTAATCCTAGAACTCTGGGAGGCCAAGTCCCGTGGATTGCTTGAGCTCATGAGTTTGAGACCAGCCTGAGTAAAAAGCGACACCTCGTCACTACTAAAAATAGAAAAAGCTGAAGCAAAAGGATGGCTTGAACCCAAGAGTTGGAGGTTACTCTGAGCTATGATGATGCCATGACACTCTACCCAGGGCAACAGCTTGAAACTGTCTCAAAAAAGAGAAAAGAAAAGAGAGGGTGATCAGAGAATAATTTCCAAGTGTAGAGGAAATTTCAGAATCAAAAACAGACACATATATTGCCAGTCTTTGAGAAGACTAGGTTGATGGAAGCAAAAGGTTGGTGCAGGGTAGTAGAAAATATGGTTATAGATGGAGGAGAACTGTTGTTGAAGGACTTGAAAGTGAGTCAGAAGGGTTAGACCTGCTGTGATCCATGATGGACATCAGTAATATGAATTTTTAAGGTGCAAGAGATGACAAAGGAGTCTAAATCTAAACTAGCAAGTGTCATAAGGTGGCAAGGACAGTGGCAAAAGAAATGTCAGCTTGGAGGCAATGTAACAAGGCAGAATTGAGATAATATTACTCTAGGTAGTAAAGATTGTAGGACATGATAAAATAAAGGCATGAATTGAGTATCAGCAATCAGTGATATGGCTTGGTGATTAGTTGCATATGGTATGTAAAGAAAGAGGAAATTAAAAGTTCCAGTAATAAGAAATCATATTTTCTTTTAATTTTCTTTTTTTATTGTAGGTTTCTCTTTGTCTTTCATGGAAAAATGGATCATTTAAACCTTTGGAGGACACAGTTTTCTAAATACTTCCATACTGCCAACTAAGATTTAAGACAGTACATTTATGGCAATTAATTTCTACGTGTAGAACTGTTGAAGAACTGAAAGAGGATATTCTTTGATAAAAATAATTCTGTGGTATCATGATATAACTAAATAAAACTAAAAAGCACAATTATTTAAATTATTAGATTTGCTAATAAGAGCAACCGTGTGCAGAGCTACTATATCCTAATAGTTAACAAACCTCAAATTTAGATGGTTTTCTTTCTTGGGAAGAGTCATTCTATTTGAAAAACACCACTGAACTTTGTCATTAAATATATTTTCAGATAAGTGCCATTTAGGAGAATTTGCTTGAAACTAGTTCTAGAAAATTCCAAGACCCACCACTAAGTGGATTTGATATTATGGCAGCAACTTACAAACTTGTGGTTAGTACTGTGAACCACTATAGCAGTGTGGTGATAGACCGACGTTTTGAGCAAGCTATACATTATTGCACTGGAACCTGCCACACTTTCACACATGGAGTTGATTGCATTGTGATACATCATAGTGTTTGTGCAGACCTCTTGCACATCCCTGTGTCTCCATTCAAAGATACAGATCTGAACTCTATGTTTCTACCCCACGAGAATGGGTTTTCCTCAGCTGAAGGTGACTATCCTCATCAGGCCCTCACAGGCATACCCAAGGTCAAGAGAGGCTCTACATTTCAGAATACCTGTAACTTAAAGGACATTGCAGGAGAAGCAATCAGTTTTGCTAGTGGAAAAATAAAAGAATTTTCCCTGGAAAAACTCAAAAACTCTAACCATGCTGCTTATAGAAAGGGAAGGAAGGTTAAATCTGACTCATTTAATAGGAGGTCAGTTGATTTTGACTTGCTCTGTGGCCAATACAACAATGATGGGAACTCCCCATCATTTGGTTTACTACGGAGTTCCTCAGTTGAAGAAAAATCTTTATCCCGTAGAAATTCACTTGATACAAACCTGGCTTCCATGCTTCTTCAAAACTTCTCTGAGGAAGATCTGGTTACTCAGATTTTAGAAAAACATAAAATAGATAATTTTTCTTCTGGGACAGACATAAAGATGTGCTTGGATATCTTGCTGAAATGCTCTGAGGATTTGAAAAAGTGCACAGACATCATAAAACAGTGCATAAAGAAAAAGTCAGGAGGTAGTCTCAATGAAGGAAGTGATAATGATACAGTTGCTAGTTCTGAAACTGTCTATATGAATGTAATGACTAGGTTGGCATCCTATCTGAAAAAGTTACCATTTGAATTCATGCAGTCTGGAAATACTGAGGCCATAGATTTAACAGAACTGGTCAGTAGTCTGCCAAGCTTACAACTGACTCCTTTCTCACCAATATTTGGCAATGAACAGCCCCCTAAATATGAAGATGTTGTCCAGCTCTCAGCTCCTGACTCTGGACAATTTCAGATTATCACATTGCAAGATGACAAGGAAAATTCTAGGAAAATGGACACTGTAAAATCCATTCCAAACCACTCCACAAATTCCTTATATAACTTAGAGGTAAATGATCCCAGAACTCTAAAACCTGTCCAGCTTCAGTCACAGTCATTAATCACGAATCCTTTAGAAACTATTTCTTCTGATGACTTAATAGAAACACTTTATATTGAAGAAGAATCAGATGAAAAGAAAGCATTAGATAAAGGACAAAAGACAGAGAATGGACCCAGTCAGGAGTTATTAAAGAAAAACGAACATAGAACAGAATTTTCAGAACATGATACTCACCTTAAAAAATGTCCTGCCTCAGTGCAAAATGAAATTGGTAACATATTTGAAAAACCATTTGTTCATCTATCTCAGGAAGACTGTAAATCACAAAGTCCTAAAGTTGCAAGGGGAGCCCAGAAAGATTTTATGAATTCTAATAGCCAGGAAGAGATAGATAAGTTGCTGATGGATTTGGAATCTTTTTCACAGAAGATGGAAACTTCTTTAAGAGAGCCATTTGCCAAGAGTAAAAACTCTAATTCTCTAAGTAGTCATAATCAGTTGACTGGTCAGACCCCTATAGATCTGGAATCCAAATCTAAAGTCTCTTTACCCGTGGAAAAAGTCTCACCTTCCTGTCTAACAAGGATTATTGAAACCAATGGACACAAAATAGAGGAAGAGGATCGAGCCCTCTTACTGAGAATTATGGAAAGCATTGAAGACTTTGCTCAAGAATTGGTTGAATGCAAATCAGGCAGAGGAAGCCTATCACAAGAAAAGGAAATGATGCAAATTTTACAGGAAACCTTAACAACTTCCTCACAGGCCAGTTTATCAGTCTGTAGAAGTCCTGTTGGTGATAAAGCCAAAGATACTACTTCCGTGGTTTTGATTCAGCAGACTCCAGAGGTGATCAAGGTAAGACCCAACAATCTTGAGTTCTGAGAAGTTGCAAACAAAAAGAATTTTTTAAGAGAAAGTTTAGAGCACTTCCAAAAGAGTTGGAACTAGGTCCCTCTCATGGAGGAGAAAAGGTGAGAGAGACCCCCCCAAAAAATATTTTTTCTTTTCCTTTTATTTTTTTAGAGACAGAGTCTTTCTTTATCGCCCTCGATAGAGTCTTTCTTTATCGCCCTCGGCATCACAGCTCACAGCAACCTCCAACTCCTGGGCTTAGGTGATTCTCTTGCCTCAGCCTCCCGAGTAGCTGGGACTACAGGCGCCCGCCACAACACCTGGCTATTTTTTTGTTGAAGTTTGGCCGGGGCCAGGTTCGAACCCGCCCCCCTCAGTAAATGGGGCCGGTACCCTACCCGCTGAGCCACTTGTGCCACCCCCCAAAAAATATTTTGATGTTTGCAAAATTCATAAACAAAAGCTATTTTTGGAAGTCTTTTTATGATCTACTAAACTCCTGTCCTATACTAGGAATGTAGAGCAGTTTAGTCAGTTTACTCAATTTAGACAGTAAAAAGCAAAAACTTGGAGGCAAATAGACTGGTTTTAACTGCCCTTCCCACCCTCTTCATCTTCTAGTTCTGTGACCAGAGAAAAGTTACTTAGCCTTAGTATCCTCATCTCTGTGGTAGAAATCACAAAGATCGAAAATAACTAATTTGAAGGTACAAGCAAGGTGCCTTACACAAAGTAGGCATCAAACATTAGTCCTTACCCTTCCAGTAATCCAAGAGACAGTCATTACAGGGTACTTGTGTAGACCTATGTAAGATGCAGTGTTGGGTACAAAATTAGAGAAGACGTGATTCTTAAAGACCATAAAACCTAGTTGAGGAGACAAAACTTAACATTCCTGAAATAGTTCATGAGCATGTATCTTTACTCTGAAAGTATTGTTAGTACAGTAGGCTTCAAAGGAAATAAAAACTAGAATATGAGATTTCCTTATAGTGAGAGTAAGTACCAATCTAGAATCATAGAACTAATTTTAAAAGATTTGAATCTACCCCCTACCGATAGCACTGCTTTTGCAAACTCCCAAGAAGTCCGTTATGTGCCCATTTGTGTTATGTGTTTTAGCATAACAGAATTACAAGTCCAGCATACATTAGCAAGGGGCTCTGCTATACCTCACTCATGGTCCAGGCTGATGAAGCTTCCATGTTCTTAGCACTGCCCCATTGCTCCATCTGGAATACTTGACTTCAGAGTTCACTGAAGAAGGGGAAGAAATGGGTGGTGCTTTTAACTCCCCAACATGACACAGTTCATTTCTGCTCATGGTCCAGTGATCCCAACCTAAGATCTGAGAAACATAGGGAAACATGTGGAATATTTGGTAAGCACTGTCTCTGCCATGTAAATGTACTATATGTAAAAAACATGTATGGATTCACAGACATCAAGCCAAATCAACAAAAGCAAGTTGTACAGTAATGATATGAATTATTTTGAAATATGTATACTTGTTTAAATCATATGAAGAAGTACATCAAATATGATTTTTATCACAGTGGTTATCCCTGGAGGGGAAAGAAAAGAGATGCTATTGAAGAAAGGTGTGCAGAAGGCCTTAATAGTATTAGGAATGTTCTATTTCATAATCTGAGTGGTGAATCTTTAAGTACATATATTTTGTCATATTATTCTTTGTGCCTTTTTAAATATTTTAAATTTTACAAAGTAAATTTTTTAAGAAAATAGGATATTACAGGTGGTATTTATGTGGGCCAAGTTAAAAAACAAGTTACTTATTATTTTAGGCTTCTTACTAAAGTTTTCGTTTGAGCAGGGAAAAAAAATATATGATGGAATCAAATGAATTTTTCCCTGGTATAGGTTGAGCACCCCTAATCCAAAAATCCAAAATCTGAAGTGCTCCAAAATTTGAAACTTTTGGAGCACCATCATTACACCACAAGTAGAAAATTCCACATCTGACCTTACCTGATGGGTTGCTGTCAAAAGTCAGTCAACCCATCAGGTGTATCATGCAGAAAATTGTAAAATTACCTTTAGGCTATGTATATAAGGTATATATGAAACATTTATTAATATTGTGTTCAGATTTGGGTCCCACCTCCCAAGATATCTTTTATGCATATGCACAAATTCCAAAATCTGAGAGAAATTCGAAATCCAGAACAATTCTGGTCCCAAGCATTTTGGATAAGGAATAATTATTCAACTTGCATATGTTTTGAGGCTGATGTTCTGTTGTGTATATTTTTAATTGCCAGTGATACTAATGTTTAAAACAACATATACTCGAGTTTAATAAATGATGAGTCTGAATATCCTTAGATGTTAACTGAGCATTTCTGTGAAATCACTTTATGTGTCTCATTTGTTGATTCACAAGTGTTTTGTTTTGTTTTTTTAACCTCTTTACTTCCGTGAAACAGGTGGTAGTATCTTTACTTGAATTGGGTCAACACTGGAGGAGAAACAGTGGATATTCATTACCAAAAAACAGAAAAAAATCCCTTCACGTGGATTTTTTTCCATGTGGCATATTGACAATGTACAGGCAATAGTGATGTGCTCAATCTTCTAAAAAGAAAATACCTATATAGCAGCCTCAAGAGGTTAATATCATGAGAGCTACCAGTTATTGAGAGCTAAGGTGTACTAAGACATTTTAGAGGTATTATCTCACTATTTTCCCTACAATAACCTGTTTGCTTATTAAAGAAAAATGTCCACTTTCTCTAATGACCTATTCCAATGCCTTACAACTATTATAACCAAAAACTTACTATGGTACAAGTGTTTTGAATTGTATTCAACCCTCTTCCCCCATTATCTTCTGTGGAAAGAAGGAGGCAAATTCTTGTAAAAGAGATCAATTGTAGAAAGTAGAAATGTACAAGCAGCACCCTTCCTGTGCCAACCAATAGCTCATGAGCAGATCCCCTGTGATTTTCCCAATCTAAGTACAGCTACCTAAAAATGCTGCAGTGGGCTCTAAATGTGCTTCCCAGTGTTTTTTTTTTTTTTTTTACCAGTATGGACTGAAATGAAAATCTTATTAAAATGCTGACTTCTGCCATTCTTTTAAATAAGTTCCAATTTTATGTTCCAACATCAAATAGAGTAACAATTGATGAGATTTCTTCTTGATAAAAGTTGAAAAAGTAATTAATGAAAAGCTAATTTAAAGGGATAGATAAGGCTAGATACAATGGCTCCCACCTTTAATCCCAACACTTTGGGAGGCCAAGGCAAGAGGATTGTTTAAGGACAGGAGTTGAAGACCAGCCTGGGCAATACAGCAAGATCTTATCTTTACAAAAATCTTAAAAATTAGCCTGTGTGGTGGCACACGCCTGTAGTCCCAGCTACTAGGGAGACTAAGACAGAAGGATCCTGAGCCCCAGAGTTTGAGGCTGTCATGAGGTAGGATCACAACACTTTAATCCAGCTTAGGTGACCAAATGAGACCTATCAAAAAAAAAGATAGTATTATTATATAAAATGTTTAAATTCAGGAAGACACTTAATGCAAGAAGACAAATCATTCATCCTTGACTCAGTTGCTTTTCTAATTGTCTTAAATTAATCGTTTATTAATTAGTAAACAATTAGCAAATTGTTCTCATTAAATGTTTTAAGCCAAGTGTTAACAAAGTTTTTCTGTGAAAGCCAAATAGTAAATTTTGGGGGGTTTGTTTGGCCACAAAGTATCTGTCATATAGTTTTCTTTGCCTTTTTTTTTTTTTGGTCGCCCTCAGTAAAGTGCTGTGACCTCACAGCAACCTCAAATTCTTGAGCTTAAGCGATTCTCTTCCCTCAGCCTCCCAAGTAGCTGGGACTATTGGCGCCTGCCACAACACCCAGCTATTTTTGGTTGTACTTGTCATTGTTGTTTGGCAGGCCAGGGCTGGATTTGAATCCGCCAGCTCTGGTGTATGTGGCTGGCGCTCTAGCTGCTGAGCTATAGGCGCCAAGCCTGCCTTTTTTTTTTTTTTTTTTTGAGCCAGAGCCTCAAGCTGTCACCCTGGATAGAATGCCATGGCATCACAGCTCACAGCAACCTCCAATTCCTGGGCTCAAGCGAGTTTCTTGCCTCTGCCTCCCAAGTAGCTGGGACTACAGGCGTCCGCCTCAACGCCCGGCCATTTTTTGATTGCAGCTGTCATTGTTGTTTGGCGGGCCCGGGCTGGATTCGAACCCGCCAGCTCAGGTGTACGTGGCTGGCGCCTTAGCCTGTTGAGCCACAGGTGCCGAGCCTTTTTTTTTTTTTTAAACAACAATTTATAAAGGTAAAACCATTCTGATCTCCAACCTGTACAAAAACAGACAGTGGGCCAGATTTGGCCCATGATGACTCCTGTTTTAAGGCAATAATGATATAAAAAGTCCTCCTTCATTTGCTCACCACTTAGCTTTGTCAAATGTTAACATTTTGCTTGATTTGATTCAGATCTTTGCTTTATCTAATATTTTCATTTATTATCATCATTTAAAAAAATCTCAGTTGAAATGCTTAGGGCACCTCACCTCAATACTCTGTCTTTCCCTTTTCTAGAAGTAACTGCTAACCTGAAGTTGAGGTTTGTCTCCTCCTGTAAGTTTTTACATAATATGTAAAAAAAAAAAAAAAAAAAAGCCTACCAGTGGTTGATGATTATTTAAGCAGTGTATCAGTGGGTATAGAAAAGTAAATAAGTACACAATTATGATTTAATAAAATTATTAAAAAAAAAAAGAAAAGTAAATAAGCCCAAGGTTTCTAAATTCTTCATAATAAATTCCTACCATAGCTTTTTTCTCCCCTCTCCTTAGTCACAATTGATTGCTGACTTTTCCACTTAAACCTGTTTCTTTACCATATTTTAAATTCTCCTTTCTTTGCACACGAACTTTCTCATTGTGTCAAATTATATTGGTTTCATTGGCTACCAAATTAATCTTCAGAACAAGCCTTTTTCGTGGAAGCCTCCATGTGGCACGAAACAACCCAATAGATTCTATAATAACTGAGGTGTGCAGATGAGCCTGAAAGTGAGTTGAACAAGAATAACAGAATATCTTGTGATATTCTGGGAAAGGGAAAGGGTGATGTGGCTGAGGTCCCAAAGGGTTCGATAATTACAAATGAGTGAATTACTGAGGACATGTTTTGACATGGAGGATAAAGGAATGATTTTTTTAAAAAAACTAAGAGACTATACGGTTTTGGTAATTCACATAATAAATGACATCTTAATTCTATATTAACCACCAGCAATCACTTTTGGTCTATTTTTAGCCTTATGGGACAATAGCATGTTAATGGTTATTCACAAGGTAATATAATAAGCCCCAACCTCCCTTTAAAATTATTTATACTTAATTTTACTAAGAACAAAGCCAGGAAAAAAATTTCTGCTACTTGCCTCAATTAAAAGAATGGAGGTTGGGAGAAAATTCTTCAATGAAAGAGGAAGAATTTAAATAAAGAGGAAGGTTTTTTAAAATAATGATATGTTAATATTTAAACCTAGTGAAACCATACAAATTTCAACGGAGGGAAAAACATGTCTAGTAAAAAGTACAAATTAAAATCTTAGGGTTTTGAAAGAATAGCTGTATTAATTTTAAGATGAATATATCTATTGTCAGCATACTGCCACGTGGACTTCAGCTGGACCTGTTTCAGTAATCTGGTAAAGATCATTTAGAGTTAACACATTGTTATGCAAAATGGAAGTTGCTAAAATGCTTATTTTGTTTCTAAACAGGATAGCTTTAAATAATTCAAGCATTCATAACTGCACTTCTATGCAGAGTTTACAGTGGGAGATAAAGATGAATCAGACATAGAACAAGCCTTTGTGGAGCCCACAGTCTTAGGAAGAGAGTAGCTATTTACTTTGATACAAAGTAGAAAATAATGGATTCTATGAGGAAAATATAAATGAAGTGCTTTAGTAGCTTAGGGGAGGTAGAGATTCGTCCTAGCTTGTGGAATTCAGGGAAGTTTCTCTGGAGGAGATAGCATTTGGAACATGGATACCTTACTGTTATCCCATTGATTTCCTTAAGGACTTTGTTTTTCTGTTGGTGTTAGCTCAGTGTTAATGATAGTAAGGTTAAAGGTTTATTTCTTACAGTGGCTTGTGTCATTTCCATTCTGTTCCAAGACTCTATGACATACTTTCAATACTAGACTTGCCACATTTCTTGCAAGTTTTCAATAGATAAAGTATCCTGTACAGGAGCTTCTCAGTTCCTTGATCTCCTTTCCTCCAGTGAGCTTGTCTTCTGCCCTTCTTCATTCAATGTTTATGTCAGTGGTTTTATTTTAAAATAATTCCCAACTGACGGCATTCGCATCACTTGGGAGCTTGATAGAAATGTATATTCTTATGTCCAGCCCAGACCTAGTACATCAGAAACTCTGGGAATGGAGCCCAGCAATTTGTGGCTTAACAAGCCCTGCCTGTGATTCTGATGCATGATCATCTTTGAGAACCACTGTGATAGTCTATTGTTAAAATCACTCCCTCAGATATACCTCAGCTTCCTTGCCTTCACTTGGTGGTGCACACCTGGAAAACTCGGTCTCAGATTAAATTTTGTTTTCTGCTTACTCTGAGCTTTTATTTGTGTAGCTGTACTTGGCTAGAGAGAATCACACAACCATGCTGATTATTCAGGCCAGTGGGCCTTTAGTGCTGGCTATCATCCCACCACATTTCCCTAGTCCATTCACTCCCCCAGATGCTACCTGTCCTGTCCTCTAACATCCAAGATCTTTTCCATCCTCGCCTTTAGCTAATGATCTTGTTTCCTTTTTTATTAACCAAAGCAACCAGAAGAGACCTTTAGCCACTCCCAGCCATTTAGCTATCCTCAATGTCTCCAGTTCCTTCTCTAGCCCTGCTATTTCTAAATATAACAGACACAATCCTATTTGCTATTCCCTGTCCTGCAACACTCCTGTCCCCACTCCATACCTGCAGGGCTTAATCCATCACCCCATTCCAGTCTTCTTTAAAATAGCACCTCCTTGAGGACTCCTGCACTAAAAATTCCTTACAACCTTTGGTATTCCCTTTCCTCCTTTACTGTTCTAATTTTTTTCTCTAACACTATCACACACTGATGTATTATTTCAATTGCTATTTGTTTTTCTCCCCTTACTGCTGCCACTAGAATGAGATTTTTGTGAGAAGAGAGACTTTTATCTGAACATTGCTGTATCCCACAACCAAGACTGGTAGCTGGCATTTAATGGGTGCTCAATTGATATTTGTTAATAATTATCACTTTTTATAGGACTTTTATTTATATGTTGCTGTAGCATTTAATGTTTTTCTTATAATCAACATTATTCTTTTGTAAGAAGAAAAATAATGAAGGTGATTTTTCTAAGTTACCTTAGAAGATCCCACTATTTTAGCTGGGCTTTGAACACCTGAAGGCAGACTTTTCCTAATACAATCATCTTCAGAAATTGGATAAAATTACCTGTGTAAACTGATCACAGGCTCAGTTGTACCATGCTTTGCAGTCTACCTACTTCATGAGACCTGAGAGACTTTTGAATCAGAGACCTGCCATCTCCCCTTAGATTACCAGGACGCTGATCTACAACAGATCTGAGGGGGTCTTTATCATCTCCTCTTAATGATCCACTTTTGGAAGTCACAGTTAAGGTTTTTACTCTGGGAGGTGCTTTTACATCCAAGAGATGTGGTTCCACCAGCTGTTGTATTTACAAATAATGCTCATTGAAACAGGAATCCTTGACTATCAATTTAAGCCTTCTCTTTTGACATTTGTGAATTGAACTGTCACTCAAAGTTATTGAGAAATCATTCACCCTTTATTTCTCTCTCTTCCTTCTTTTGTCCCTCCCTGTTGCACCTCCCCCTCTACCCCGCAAGGAAGACTCTAGGGTAAGGTATTTTATAGTACCAGCCACCATGCATGCATTTAACATGGCAATGTCAGTGAAATAGAAACCCTTGATTTCTTCTTTCTCTAAGTGATTTGTAGGCCAAAAATGAATTCTTATGCTCTTTAATGAGCAAATTTTCTAATTGAAGTAATTCCTCAAGGAGGGAAGAAAAAAAGCAGACAAAGAGAACTCCAGAAACTTTGAAATTCTAGGGTATAAGAATTATTATGCCTGATAATTTAAGGCTCTTAATTCTCTCTCCCTGCCTCAAATCCTAAAAGAACCTCTGTCCCAAGTACAAGATGACACAGTTTATTCTCCTATGTGTCCTTCCTAGTCTCAACTTCCTTCAGGGTACAAGCTCATTCTAAATTTACTCCTCAGTTCTGTAGATTCTTGTGGGTTATGATTAAGAGAGCATGTTTTTTTGCTTGAGATATCAGAGGCTATCCTAAAAAAAAACATTCTTTAGTTTTTAGGGTCTTCACAGGAAGGCCAGCCTCTCTTCATACAGTTTTGCCAGGAAACCTGTAAAACCTATACTTAGCAAGCCACCCCAGCTGGTTCTCTTTGAGAAAAATTATCTCCCTTGCCCAAGCATACTTATTCTGGAGGAAGATATAATGAATGGTAAAGCAAGGGAGAAACCCCAGTCCAGGCAATTGGATCGCAAGGTTGCAACTGATATATCACAATCAACCCCACAACAGATAGCACCAGTCTCTTGCATCCTCTAGTCAAGCTCTATTATCATTATTGTCCTAAATACTCAAATTGAGCATGTGGTCCAGATAGGACAACTTGTGTCTTCAGACAGGCTTATGTTTATGAGTGGTCTCTAGTCTAATAAGAGATCCAGGTAGCTTTGTAGGAAATTTCTACTGGTGACCGGCTATCTTGTTAGAATGGACTTCATTATATGCTTCAGGAAGGCAGGAGAAAAGTTCTCATACTTTATTCCAGAACGACATTGTGACAACCCTTACCCTTGTTTCTTTCCTTTATAACTTCCCACAGCTCCTAATTTCCTATATTCCCAAACTGAATTTGTAAACGATGTGTATTATGGTTCTCTGTTCTTCCTCATTCTGTTTAGTCCCTTCAGGGGAAACTTCTCACCCAAAACAGCTTCCTTCTTATAACACCCAGCCTCATGGATTGTACTTTTGCTTCTGACTAAAACAGAGAAGAGAGTAGGTCATAGAGTATGTCTTAATCTGTAGTGAAATTCCATCCCCTATGTTTGATCTTTTCCCAGCAGAGAAGAGGTCACTTTAAAAACCATGTTCTTTGGTGCTGTGTTCCAGTTGTCATATACTTCTTGAAACTAGAATTCTCAGATCCTTTCTAGAGCCATGCAGGTATACTTCCATTCAAATACAAGTAAATAAGTAAAAAGCAAATAAGCCAATCTCATGCTAGTATCCTTTGTCAGTAACTGATTGCCATAGACCAGTTCTTTTCTAAGCCCTTTGGCAGTCCTGGTCTTTTTTCTCCTCTGAAGTTTTTGGAGAGCAGTTTGAGAAGTCAAAATTTAGAGTTTCTTCCTTCACCAAAAGACATGGAGAAATGTTTTCTTGTTTAAGAGTGGTACAGCAGAGCAGGCTTTTAACCACTATTCTGACTTTGAAACTTCTTAGAAACTTACAAGAAGTAAGTGAAATGAAAGTGTTTCTTATCCTTTGCTCCAAACCAGCTAGAAGGTGTACTAGTAACTGCAGTGAAAAAAACAAGAGGCCACTGATTTGTAATCTATCTTCACACCCAGCAAAGTGCCTGGCACGTAATAGGTGATCATAAAAACATTTATTGATTAATTGAATGACTGTAAAATTGACCTTGCCCTCAAGAGTTTAGACACTATTGGAAAATAATTATCAGATTACACAATACTACAGTAGAAGCTCTTTTACCTGAACATAATTGAATCAGTAAGGGAATTATAAACTCTGTATGTACATACTGTAAAATATGAATCCTAAACATTTTAACTTAAAACATTAACTTATTCAGATATCTTTTGATATAGGGCCAAAGACCCTTGATAATGAGTCTCATAATTGGAGTTCTATAACATCTTTAATAAACCACACTCATATTTGTTGACTGATTCCAATTTCAATTTCTTTAAAGTGGAGTGGGAACTTCGTAATGAAGCAATTTGAATATGGACACCTTCTAGATTTTCTTTTTTTAAGAGACAGAGTCTCACTTTATTGCTTTCGGTAGAGTGCTATGGCATCACAGCTCACAGCAATCTCCAACTCCTAGGCTTAGGCGATTCTCTTGCCTCAGCCTCCAAAGTAGCTGGGACTACAGGCACCTGCCACAATGCCCGGACATTTTTTTTTTTTTTTTTTTTTTGGTTGCAGTTTGGCCAAGGCCAGGTTCGAACCTGCCACCCTCGGTATATGGGACCGGTGCCCTACCCACTTGAGCCACAGGAGCCACTCAGCTCACCTTCTAGATTTTAATGATTTTTCCACCAATACTTAATTTTGCCCCAGGTTTTTTTAGTCGTTTATCTTTACTAAAAGGTTCTTTTTCAATTTTAGAATCAACTTTTTGACACTCATATTTCATTATGTGATAATGCAATTGAATAATTGTAAAAAGTGCAAAGAGTATAAACAAGTTGACAACAAACACAACTGCTCTTAGTGAGCATACAACTCATACTGAGATAAGAAATATGAGAACATAACCAAAAATATACTAATAGCCATGAATCAGTATATGATAGTTATTGGTTGCTCTGTTTCACAGGAGAAATAGAGAACATGGGCTGATCCAGAGCATAAGTTAAGTGGAGGTCATTTAAAGGAGATTCTGTATTTCATGAGTATAATCATATTCATGATTCATATATATAATCAAGAATTACAGTAAGGGAACTTAAATAATCATGAAGCCTTCATGAAATAGTTAAAATTTGAGTTGAACTTTGAAGGATGATTATAATATGTATAATTTGAGGAAAGGGAGCATTCTCAGAAGGGGATGAAAATTCACCCACCTGATGCCACAGGTTGGCATTGTGCAGAGGGAGAAAATACAACTTAATGTGAGTTTTAATAAAGTAGGCATTGAATCATAAGTCTAAAGACTAAATTGACTTATAACAAACATTTCTGACATTTTAATTTATAGATAATGAGGGTATTCTAAGCAGGAATGTAAGGAAAAACTACAGGAAAGCTGCCTAGCTCAAAGAGTTAACAATGTAAACCCAGTAAGAAAATTGGGAAAATAAGGAAAGGTTTAAGTTGAAGCATAAGACCAGTGGTTTTTGATGCAATCCTCTTTCAATCCTAGTACATAATGAACGTTTTCAGGTAAGATTTTATGTGAACAGAAGATAAACAGCTTAAAAAATTTTAAACACAGGTTTAAACACATAAAACCCAGTGTCCACATTATAAAGAGTTGTTAGAATATCTTGAAAAGAAATCAGCAGAAGAAAGCTGAAGTGTGGGAAACAGTGGAAAACCAAAGAATTTAATTCCACTAAATTAGACAAAGGTTCATGAAAGTTGTAAGCTATTTCTTGGCTTTAATTTTTTATAATATTTGGTTTATATTTCCTAGAAGTAGAAAATAAATACCAAATGAATTATGTGATTAAAAATCAATATCGAATTCTAAATATTAAACATGAAAGAATATAATTGACCTTTCCTATCCATGGGTTCCGTATCTGCAGATTCAACCAACTATGTTTGGGAAATATTCAGGAAAAAAAAAAAAAAACAATGGTTGCATTTGTACTGAACATGTACAGACTTTTTTTCTTATTATTCCTTAAACAATACAGTGTAACAACTATTTACTGTACATAGCATTTACATTGTGTTGGGTGGGGGTTTTGTACTTTTTTTTTTTTAAGAGGCAGAGTTTTGCTATGTTGTCCAGAGTGAACTTGCACTTGTGGGCTCATGCGGTTCTCAGCCCCTTAGTAGCTAGGACTTACCTTCATAAATTAATATTGGAGGATGAAAGTTTCTGTTTTTATATTTTGACGAGAGAGAGCTAAAGGGTTTTGGATACTTACTTCCTTTCTAATAAATAAAAAAAAACTATTCTTAAAATAATAGTTTTAAATTTGGAGTTCAGCCTTTTCTTTTTTTCATAAAATATTAGATAGCAAAAGTTGAATATGTTCTCTATGTTCTTCTAGTTTGAGGACAAACTACTTTATGTGGATTGACACCTCACATACTCTGAGTTTAAAAAGTTAGCATTATCTGAGAAGTTGCTATTTTTAGGTCCAGCTATAATGTTTCTAACTTTGGTACTCAGAGTAGTGGGTGCTTCCTTTCCCAGAAGGCTCTGTATTCTCAACATGTGCAGGTCAATTTAACATAAATCTACCTACAAGGAACAACAGGCCCATTGCAGCCTGTGTTTCTAACTTGAAAATTATGAGCAGGTATTGGGAGCCACAGACTGGGAACTGGCTGCTTGTCAGGACAAGCATGGATTGTGGTTCCTGGAGGCTGGGAGAGCACAATGCTTGAATTTCATTTCTTTGGGAGATAAGAAAAATACCATTCTACCTGACAAGATTGACAACTTACTTAAATCTGGACAGTTACGAAGTAAACATTCACTTTTCAAAGATGATGATCAAAGAAACATCTCTACGAAGGGACCCGGATCTAAGAGGAGAGTTAGCTTTCCTGGCGAGGGGCTGTGATTTTGTTCTACCTTCACGGTTTAAGAAGCGGCTAAAGTCTTTTCAGCAGACACAGGTTTGAAATTTGGGTGTTTCTTTTAAAATATTTGTATTACTAATAAAACCACCCAATGAACTAACAAATAATTTTATAGCTCTCTTGTATCTTGATATTAGATCAAGGAATTAATCTGCGTCCTCTGTTCAGCTATTTGCAGAAAGCTATTTGTAGAGGGATTCCAACAGGTTTAAAAATAGATTTTCTGGACCTGGAGTACAGTACTCACATTTTTCTCTTGTAGAGAGCAACCCAGTCTTGGAGACAATAAATACACCTTAACAAACAGTTTAAAATTTAGCCAGAAGAATACTAGAATCTTTAATAGAAATATCCTTGAGAAACTAGAATTTGTGTTAAAAGCCTTATTTGTATTTTGAATCAGCAAACTGTGTTTGTATTATAATACATACATTTGTAATGAATGTTTGTTAAAAAATAATATATCCTGGAAATCTTTTTTTAAAGCAAGAAGTATTTTTATATGTAGACAATTGTGTATGTGTGTGTAATATTATATAAGTATGTAGATAACGAAGCATGGAGGTTACTTCTAAACAGTGCAAAAAATGTCTTCTCTGAGCATGCTATAAAATAGAGTCCTTCCTGCCTGTGATGATTTATTTTCAGTCTCTGCTTTCTTGCTTATAACTTTATGGCAGTGTCTTACCAAACAAGTTGCCTAACATTAGCATTGAGAACAATATAAATCAAGGGCTATACAAATGCCAGTCAGCCAAAATCCAGTAAGAAACTATAGTTTCATAATTACTCTGACCCAGAATAATCTCAAATTATTTGGGTGAATTATATGAAATTGCTTTTTTATAGGTCAAAAATGGTCAAATGTTGGAAATATTATTCAGATGAATATTTAAATGATATTTTGTTCATAGGGAAAGACTGAAATGGAGAATTGGGATAGTTTACCTAGCTAATTCTTTTTTTAATGCTGCTCCTAGATTGTACTGAAACTACTTTATTCTAAGTGAACAGACAATAAACTTACCAGTTAATAATAGCAAAATTTATATTGCTAGGTTTTATTCTATAATGTTTAAAGAAGGTCAATTTTACTAAACTACTTTAAAGTTTAAAATATGTGTTTTCTGTAGAACTCAATGAAAAGTAAATTGATATCCCCAAAAGTTCAAAATAAATGCATTTTTAAATGTTATTTTCTAAATATTAATATCAATTTTATTAAATACATAATTAACCAATGAAATAATACATATTTGCCTATTAATGAATTGTTGTGTTGAGAATTACACTAAGAAAACAGAATATTAATTATATGATCAAATATTTTCCCATTCAAATGAAAACTTTAATAGCCTTTGTTTTGTTCTGATGTCCTTTATTTCTGAAGCCAAATCAAAAACATAGTTTTAGAAGACCTACTCTAAACTTTCTCCACTCGTGTGTTCATGAGGCTATCATATTTCATTCTTGTGGTCTTGATACTGTGGGCATAACTGCTCTGAAATTATCTGTGATGTTACACCATGGGGAGTAATAAAATAATTTTGATTTGCAAAATTTGATTTATTTGATTGCACTCTGTAGTCTCACAGATCTCTTTCAGCATAGGATAATGCAAAGGAAATGTTACTAATATTGGTAAAGACTTAAGTAAAGCTCCTGAAGAATTCTATGCCTTATTTTAGAATTTTAAGAATACTTTAAATAAGAACAATAACTGTTATTGACTCTTAGGACTATGTATTATTAGATTTAGCACTAAGCCAGAGAGAAGTGTTTACTTTCAATCAATTATCAATTTATTAAATCAAAAGTGATTTATAAATTTAAATTGCTTTATGAACGTAAATGATTATTCCATTCATTATTGAATCTGAAGGATCATGCCAAATTATCCTTAATCTAATCTTTTAAGAACCTCATCCTTTGGCCTGTCACTCATTTTCTTACATTCAGACAGATGTGTGCCCAGCACTAATTTTGAACATTTTACCTATGTTATATCCTATAATTTCCTTTAATTATCACAAAATCTTCCAGGAAGTAGGAATTGTAATTTGTTTTATTTTTGAAATTCTAAAAGATTAAGTAACTTTTCTAAGGTCACAGCCTAATAAGCCCTCACTCTTTTCTGTTAAATTTTTCATGTTTCATTGGCATCATTTCCCTGTGTTCCCTGTCTATTGGTTTATGTGAGTGACATCTTGATACTGTAGCAAAGGCTTGCTATGACAACTGGCCTTCATATCCCTAATAGGATTAACATATGAGCAGACTCTGTGTGTAATGTTAAATATTAACACATATGAAATGGACCATTATAGTGAAAGTAGAATTTTAAAATCATGTTGCAAGCCATATGTTGAGGAAATATGATATTTAGATCTACTTCTTATAGATAAATCATTGTTCATACTTTAGATATGGTATTAAGGTAATTTAAGGAGGATTTGAATAATACTTTGTTCACAATGAATTTTTTAAAAGTTAAGCTAGTCAGCAATCTTGTTCATCTTTCATATTTTATGTAGCATCTAATGTAGTATCATGCTGTGAGCCTTGGTAGATAACTTAGTCATTAATTTAAAAGTAGAAACCACGGGCTCGGTGCCTGTGGCTCAAGCGGCGAAGGCTCCAGCTACACACCTACAATGGTCGTGCGTTTGAATCCAGCCCAGGTCCGCCAAACAACAATGACAGCTCTGATCAAAAAATTGCCAGACGTTGTGACAGGCGCCTGTAGTCCCAGCTACTTGGGAGGCAGAGGCAGGAGAATCGCTTGAGCCCAGGAATTGGAGGTTGCTGTGAGCTGTGATGCCACAGCACTCAATCTAGGGTGACAGCTTGAGGCTCAAAAAAAAAAAAGGAAAAAAGAAAGAAACCATAAAAATCCTTGTGAAATCTTTTTTGTTCCATTAGGAATCTCACAACTAAATTTAGTCTTCATTGCTAAAAAATAAAAAAATTCCTGAATGATGGTGTACCTCATCCCTTCCCCTTTTTCTAAATCATGGGTAATCTCAATTTCCCCATTGCCCCCCACCTTTTAATATCTTTTCTAATGTCTCTTTATGTTAATACCACATCAAATCCTTTTTATAAAAAAGGAAGACTATAAAACTGTATGAATTCATAAACTGTAAAGGGAGTTTGTTTGTAATGAAATTAATGACCATGGTCATTGCCTATTTAGAGCATACCAAAAATGAAGTTTAGGGTGGCGCCTGTGGCTCAACGAGTAGGGCGCCAGCCCCATATACCAAAGGTGGCAGGTTCAAACCCGGCCTTGGTCGAACTGCAAAACAGAAAAATAGCCGGGCGTTGTGGCGGGCGCCTGTAGTCCCAGCTACTCGGGAGGCTGAGGCAAGAGAATCGCCTAAGCCCAGGAGTTGGAGGTTGCTGTGAGCTGTGTGACACCACGGCACTCTACCGAGGGTGATTTTTTTCTCTACAAAAAAAAAAAAAATGAAGTTTATGTATAT
>CAUYRH010169000.1:0-18036 GCA_963574655.1 Perodicticus potto
ACCAGCCACGTACACCTGAGCTGGTGGGTTCGAATCCAACCGGGGCCCACCAAACAACAATGACGGCTGCAACCAAAAAATGGCCGGGCGTTGTGGCGGGCACCTGTAGTCCCAGCTACTTGGGAGGCGGAGGCAAGAGACTCGCTTGAGCCCAGGAATTGGAAGTGGCTGTGAGCTGTGATGCCACGGCACTCTACCCAGGGCGACAGCTTGAGGCTCTGTCTCAAAAAAAAGAAAAAATATATATATATATATTATTATATGAGTGGATTCTACAGTGACCTTGATTCACCCTTCTGCTAATACATTCATCTGTTCTGCTTGTTCAATAAGATATGCCTGTAATTATCATGTGTGAACTGTTGCTTCCAAGTCGAAAAGGAAGATGACACTGGTTACACTGTACTCTACACAGGCAGCTACTTATATGCTTTTTCCTTTTTCATTCTGACGTAAAATAGAAATTTTATTTGAAATTAATTCCCTTTTGGATTAAGGCTAAGTGATATTTTCACAAGGTCACTGAACTAGAACACTTGTAATAACCCAGTCACAGAGACGCTAAATAAAAGGTGTATTTATTTTATTTGCTCTTGTTTTCTCTGTGTATGTCAAAACAATTCCAAATAAATGAATTAATAATTACCACCCCTTACTAATAACCACTTAATCTCTCCCTGTGAGCTGAATTCAGGTTTTAAATAGATGTCATATAAGTCAACAATCCCCTAAAAACTGTTCCTGAAAAGGTAACTTTGGTGTTTCAGAGATACTAATATATTTGAGATTAAAACAAATGAATCATGCTTTCTCTACCATTCATATTATTATAAAGGCTATATATTCTTTCATATTATTATAAAGGTTAATTTTTAAGTTGAAAATACCTAGTAATTATTGTTGCTGCTATTATTTCTGCAAAATTATCATTTTCAATAATTGAAGATGGGCCTTACCATTTACAAAATCCTACCTGATTTAATCGAATGATATTTTTAATACTGGTATTTCTAATATTATATATTTATTGAGTAAAATCAAGTGCCTGCCTTTTGAAAAACTCAATGTTTCAAATAAAAAAAATACCAGCCTCAAATCTAAGTCATACATTTGGAACCCATTTGCCAGGAAACAAAGAATCAAAGGTTGTAGTATTTTAGAGGAATAGAAAAGAGGGTGCTAATAGAAGCAAATCAGAGAAAGAAGGTTTTCATATTCTTTAAGGAGCCTGCTGAAATTCACTTTCCTCTTTGACAATGCTTTCCTTTTAATGTCCAAAATGTTACCTTCCATTCCATCTGTACCTTACTATTCCATTCAGTCTGTGTAAGGACATGAACACCGTGTATATTTTGAGGCTCGTCAATGTACCATATTGACATTCAAATTCAATCACTGGGGACAGAAATCAACATGTGCCTGCACGGTGATGGAGGATAGCAGGGTGAAGTCACTGAATATTGTGAAAGAGAACATTCTGAAATTATGTAAATGTTCTTTAGTTTGACCTGAGTGATCCTTGTTTTAAGATTTTTATAGTTTATGTCAATATTCCACATTATATCTTCATTTCTTTCTTATTTATGGGATCTTTCCCCATAGATGTTAAGAGCAGGCTTGCTAATAAAAATAAATCCAAACATGTGATATCTCAAAAGATAGAATTTTATTTCTTGTTCACCTAACAGTCCAGGATATCTGTTTAAATTTCACTGTTGACTCATTTCTATTCAATGGTATCTTCCTCTATATTACATATTTAGACTCCCTTAGAACCTCATTGTCTTCTGCATGCAGCTAGCCTAAGGAGAAAGAGCATGGGGGAACCAACACATACGGCAGTGTTATCACCCAGACCTCAAATTACTACACCTTACTTTTATTTACTCTCTTTTTGCTAAAACTCAGTCATGTGTTCATGTAAATGTAAGAGAGGTTGGGAAATAGATAATGATGATCAGATAGCAGTTCACCACATTGTCTCACCTAAATATATGGTTTGTTGTGGTCAGAACCTTTCTTGTCTATTTGCTCGTGGCAATGTACCCAACGTCTAAAGCAGTGCTGGTACGCAGCATGCATTTAAAAATATATTTTGGTGAATAAATAATTTTGGTAAAACATAGCATAGTGAGCTTGGGTACATCAAGGAAGAAAGTTCCATGTTTGCTCAGCTCCTCTCACTGTGGTTACAGCCATTCCTAAGGTAACGTATCATCCACTAGTGAAAATCAGTGTGAGCTCTATGCCGCTACTCTTCTCTATACCCCTCTAAACCCCAGGAAAAGAAACATACAATTTTTAGGCCACATGGATAAAGTACATAAAAATGTATTTTCTTTGTCTATGCCTCTAAGTGATCTATATTCTGAGTTTTCATTCCACTCAAGAATAGAAAATACAGTATCAGTCAATTCTGGCTAAGTTGATTAGTATCCCTTTTAAAATCAGTTAATTCAAAAATTTTTTTCTCCTCTTTCTTCCTAGTAACATCTGCATTCCAGTAAGTTTATGTAACATCATGAAGTTTGCTCCATACATGGAATCTTTTCATGCTGCATCCTCCAAGATACCTGGTCTAGTCATTACCTACGTTGGCATGTGTTAAAACATCCTCATTCCCTTATATGCTGTACACCTCTCCTCTATACTATTCCTGCATTACAACGCCTTGGCTCATATCAGCTTGTTCTTCCTGTCTTGCAGTTACTTTCAGGCGTGGACAAAGTTGGCTTATTTATCCTTTCAATTTGGATCCAAATTAAAAACTCAGTGGGGCTACTCTAGAAACTGTCTTATTATACCACTGGTTTTTATCTTCTGGGCTCATGCTGTCTCTCAGGGTTCCAAAAAAACAAAAACACACATCTCCTCTACTCTCCGATTCTTGGATCCAGATCAAGGGTGTCCAACCTTTTTACTTTTCTGCCACACATTGGAAGAAGAGCTGTCTTAGGTCACACATTAAATACACAAAAAGTAAGGAAAGCTGACAAGCAAAAAAAAAAAAAAAAATCTGTGCCTAATTTTCATGATATCTGCCATAGGCACCACAGGTAAGTAACAAAGGCCTCATATAATAATCCTAATTAAGCAGCAGCCTATTCAGAAAGTATTTTAAAATCGTTGAGCAGGTCCCAAGTTTGTGGGAGTATGTACATATCTAAGGAATAAAACATCTTTGGAAGATAACACACCGGAAGACACACATCATGGTAAAAGTGAAGCTATGCATGTGTACAAATAGTGAGAGCAGAGGTATGTTTTGTTATGTCTTTTTTTTTTTCTTTTCTGAGACAGAATCTCAAGCTGTGGCCCTGGTTAGAGTGTCATAGTTCACGGCAACCTCTAACTCAGCCTCAAGCAATCAAAAGATAGAATTTTATTTAGGCTGGTGTCGAACTCATGACTCAAGCAATCCACCTGCCTCTGCCTCCCAGTGTGCTAGGATTACAGGCGTGAGCCACTACATGTGGCCCGTAGGTATGTTTATTTTACATGACATCGCCACATGATATAGTCTACAAAGTTCACACTCAAAAACCACCCAATCAAGTTCCATAAAAAAAAAAAAAAAAAGAACAGTTACAAAAAAACCCTCATAATGTGTTAAGTAAGTTTATGATTTTGTATTGGGCCACATTCACAGTCATCCTGTGTTGCTTGTGGCCGGCAGGCTGTGGGTTGGATACCCCTGATCTAGATATTATACAACCATGTGAGTATATAGCTTGCCTTTCAAAATTATACAGGGTGTCCCTAAAGTCACCATACATAGAGAAAATGGAAAATTGTAGCTAAATACACCTTTATTTTTATAATATTCATTACAAAATTTTACAAGGAGGTGCCCAACATAGAGAATATTTTCTGACCTGACCTGCAACTCCACAATGA
This sequence comes from Perodicticus potto, assembly GCA_963574655.1. Classification (NCBI taxonomy): domain Eukaryota; kingdom Metazoa; phylum Chordata; class Mammalia; order Primates; family Lorisidae; genus Perodicticus; species Perodicticus potto. The sequence continues at coordinate 3,898 of CAUYRH010169000.1, forward strand.
AATGAGCTAACCACTTTTTTTTTTTTTTTTTTTTTTTGAGACAGTCGCACTCTATCGCCCTGGGTAGAGTGCTGTGCCAGCATAGCTCACAGCCACCTCAAACTCCTGAGCTCAAGCAGTGCTCATGCTTCAGCCTCCCAAGTAGCAGTGGCTACAGACACGTGCCATGGATGCGGGATGAGATCACGCTCTTGCTTTTGCTGGTCTGGAACTTCTGAGCTCAAGCAATCCTGCCTGCTTCAGCTTCCCAGAGTGCTAGTATTCAGATGTGAGCCACTGTGCCCAGCCCATTGGCTTCCTTGTTCAAGGTGATTTTGTGCTCACCTTGTCCAATCTACCAGTGAGCCTATCAGTCTTTATTTTACAGTATTTTTTATTTATTTCTAATATGTTCTTTTGATTTTTTTCCTAGAATTCTTTTCTCTCTGCTTACATTATATATCTGTTGTTGCTATTATTTTCCCATCAGATCCCTTAACTTATAAATCATAATTATCTTAAATTCTCCAAAGCTCAATAGTTGTGTCATATCTGAAACTTATTCTAGTGGTTTGCCTCTTCAGGCCATGGAGTTCCTGTGCCCCTTTCTTGAGCCTGTCAAAGTGATGGCTGCTTGTTATGTTGATTCACTCAGCAGGGTTTTAAGGCTGTTTAGAAACTAAAATTGGCAGGCTGAAATCAGATCCAGAGACACAAGGATGTGGAGCTCTGTATTTCCCTTCACCTCTGACTGTTAAAACGAGCTGCTGCTTGTAACTGTTGGACTACAGTTTCCCCCTACAGCAGAAGGTGGGACACTCAGTTCACCAGACCACCCAATAGAGATCCCTCAAAGTTCCAGCCAGACATATTCGGAGGCAGGGCCTGTTTCCCTTTCCTCCCATGGCTGGCAATGGATCTCTCTGGTTGTCAGTGACAGACAAAAGTGGCCTCTGTAATCCTTGCTGTGTGGTCACTATGGGGCCTGGTTAAGGTCCACAGCTCCTTTTCCTGTCTGGTGCCTGGGCATGGGCAGCAACTCCAGGCTGACTGAACTAGGCTAGCACTCAGTCTCTCCCACAGGGAGGGAAGCAGGAAGCTTGCCTTTGCAGGGTACAATCTTTCAGAGAACCAAAGAAAGACAGGGATGGGCTGTGAACATGATGGAGCTAGAGCCAAAACTGCTCACTGTTCTGCCAGGCAGGATGGGGACCTAGAGGAAGATATGCATAGGTGCAGGAAAACTGGGTCTTTTTTCCCTCCTGGCACTCCCATGGGGTGATAGATCCCATGTGTCACTGCTTGAGGAGAGCCTCTTGGTCAGGGAGGGCCCCCCTTTTACCTTTCTATTTAGATCTGGACTCTAGTCTGATCAGCTCCATAAATGTATTCATTTCTCTCCCTCTTTCTCATTTTCATCCTCACAGTTTATCTCAGAGGGCTTGCTAGACACCACATAATGTCTTCTCCTTGTGATCTATCCCCCAATTTCAACTGCTCCTAGTTCACTTCAGTCCAATTTTTCTCCTTCAGGACAGGAGCTTCTGATGACAGCTGCCTATGGTCAGCCATATAGCCACTCCAACTAGATATATATTTTTTCAGTTTTGTTATTCCCATTCTCAAGTTTAGGTGAGACAGAATTCCCATTGCTCTGGGACAAGGTTCTTAGTAAAGTCTGGTAAAGGCCTGGAGAGTAGGCTTTTATTATAAAGAACGCTATGTAGTAATGTACAAAGATTGTCCTTTTCTTACTCTTGCTGGAGTCTTGGGGAGATCTTCCTTGAATCTTTACTGAGGGAATCTGGTAGAGTTACATACAACTCAGACCTAAAGCTATTCTGAGGAATGTATCTTGTCTGTAAGTTGGGGAGCACCTGCATTTAGTCTTGGAATTAAAAAATTATATCCTACTGATTTTCTCAGTCCTTGTGTTAAATGCTTGCATACAGATATGGGCAGAGAATGGAACTTCTTTCATTTCAACAATGGCAAATTGTCGAAACCAGTTATAATGCATTTAGTTCGTAAGAAGTGTAATTGATAGCATGAAAGGAATCACTCTAAAATATGCCTCTATGACATAAACATTCTGTTGAGTTACAGTTGTTTAAGAACTAGACGAAAATTTCTATCACCTGCTTCTCTGTCTAAAAGCAGGATATATGTATAAACTCTACCGGAGACAACTTTTATCAGTCCAAAGATGACATCAAAGGAATCTGTAAACAAACTTTACTCCATTAGTTATTTTCCCTTATGTTGTGTTTGCCTTCCCACAGTTTCTTCCCTTTTGGAAACCTGAAGCTATATTCCTTCATCTTGTGATTTCTCTACAAATGTATTGTTCTTTGTGAAGATGCTATATAAGCTAAAGTTCTTAGCCACTGCTTAAGTTACCTTGCCCTGAGATTTCTTTCATGTGCACCATATATATTAATACACTTGTTTGTTTTTCTGTTGTTAATCTCTCTTTTGTTACAGGGTCTTCCCTGAGAAAGCTTAGGAAATTTCATCCCAAAATATGACTCCTTGGTATAAAGAATACAATAGAATCTCCATAGTTGACAATCTCCCTACACTGACCACCTTCTTGAGTTGACTTCATTTTCAAAGACCAGACATGCACCATATGTACGTATCAGTACGGTAAGCCTAGTTCCTTATGTTGACCATCTCCGTATGTTGACCAGCTTGTTACAGTCTCTTGGGTGGTCAACATACAGAGGCTCTATGGTATTTTAAACTAAATTTTGAATGAAAAGGCATTGGAAAGGGCTTTCTTTCTATCTGCATACAAGAGATCCATCACATGAACAATTGACTTCACTTTCCCATTATCCTACCATAATGCAAGAAGGAAAATAAAAAATGCAGCCAGTCCTGGCCCAAATCATTTTAAACATTATACACACAATAACTAAGAAAATGCTGTGAAGGCTATGTTAACCAGTTTGATGAAAACATTTCAAATTATATATAAAACCAGCACATGGTATCTCATTACTACATTAATGTACACAGCTATGATTTAATTAAAAACAAAAACAACAACAACAAAAACATAATACCTATCTCTCAGGTTAATTCATAAGTCAGTCCGCTTCCCCCCATCCATTCATTTTTCTCTAAGAATCCATTCATCCTCCCTAGCAACCATTTATTGCCCTCAAACAAAATACCTATATTCTTCATCTCTCCCTCCCCTCTAAAAAGAAATGTATAAAAAGTATGTGGGATACTGGGTAATTATTCTATTATTTTGTCTATTTACACAGTAGGTAAACCTTGTCTTTTTGTTAATCTGCCTTCATTGTGAATTGATCTTTCAGTGAATTTCAGGGAAAAGGGGAATTTTCCCCCTTACCCTCTTAGTACTAACTACAAAATTGTGTGGTTTGCTTTAGTTATTGTCCTTATAGGTCTGAAGAAGTATTTTAGCTTGATCATGTCCCATTTATTGATTTTTGATATTGCTGTAATTGCCAAAGTGAGTCTTCTTCATAAAATTTTTCCCCAGGCTGATATTGTCAAGAGTTTTAAAACCACACTTTCCTCTAGAATTTTTATCGTTTCATGTCTTAAATTTAAATTTTTTATCCAGCAGGAGTCAATTTTTGTAAGTGGGGTGCAATTTTTGTGAGACGAGGGTCCATTTTCAGTCTGATACATATGGCTATTCAGTTGTCCTAGGACCATTTATTAGACAGAAATTCTTTTCTCTAATGTAAACTTTTATTTGGTATACCAAAGATCATATGGAAATATGCAGCTGGTTTCATCTCTAGGTTTTCTATTCTATTCCATAGATCTATATCTCTATTTTTGTACCAGTGCCATGCTGTTTTGATCACTGTAGACTCATAGTATAACCTGAAGTATTCGGAATTAGAAAAAAATATTTGCGTGCCATGAATCTGACAAAGGTTGATAAGTAGACTCTACAGAGAACTCAATCAAAATGAAAAGAGCAAACAATACCATTTATAAGTAGGCAAGAGATTTGAACAGAAACTTCCCTGAAGAAGATAGGTGAATGGTCAACAAACACATGACAAAATGTTCATCTTCCCTAATCATGAGAGAAATGCAAACCACCTTGAGCTATCACTTAACCCCTAAGAGTAGCCCACATCACAAAGTCTCAAAGATGCAGACGCTGGTGTGGATGTGGAGAGAAGGGAACACTTTCATACTTTTGGTGGGATTACAAACTAATACAGCTTCTATGGAAAGAAGTATGACGAATCCTCAATGGCAGTGCCTGTGGCTCAGTGGGTAGGGCGCCAGCCCCATATACCAAGGGTGGCAATTCAAACCTGGCCCCCACCAAACTGCAACAAAAAAATAGCCGGTGTTGTGGTGGGTGCCTGTAGTCCCAGTTACTCCAGAGGCTGAGGCAAAAGAATCGCCTAGGCCCAGGAGTTGGAGGTTGCTGTGAGCTGTGTGACTCCACAGCACTCTACCGAGGGCAATAAAGTGAGACTCTGTGTCTACAAAAAAAAAAAAAAAAAAAAAAGAATCCTTAAAGAGCTAAAAGTAAACCTTCTATGGTCCCATAATCCCATTACTAGGTATCTACCCAGAAGTAAAAGATATTTTATCATAAGGACATTTGTGCTAGAATGTTTATGGCAGTTCAATTCACAATTGTCAATATGTGGCAATGAGTGCCCATGAACTCATAAATGGATCAATAAATTGTGATATCTGTATACCATAGAATACTATTCAGCCATAAAAAATGGAGACACTACATCTTATGCATTTACCTGAGTGGAGTTGAAACACATTATTCTTAGTAAAGTATCACAAGAATGGAATAGCAAGTATTCCATGTACTCATTTATAATAGGAAACCAACAGATAAACAAGCACATGCCCATAGGAGAGAAAAACACAATAAATTCATGTGCGGGAAAGTGGAGAGGAGGAAAAAAGGAAAGGGATGATGGGAGAAGGAAAATGGTAAGCTCTCACCTAATGGGCACAATGTAAGAGCATACAGCACACCCTCTGGGTGAAGGTCTTAACCATAACTTGAGCTATATACCTAAGAAATGCACATAATGTAACATAATTATTTGTACCCTCATATCAGCCTGAAATTAAAAGGAACAATAAAAAATTATGAGGGTTGATGAGAAATTATATTTCCTTCTAAAAACACAGATGTTCCAGAAGACAAAACATATTTAAGAATAAATTCAAACCATAAGAAGAACATTTTCTGCCTCAAATACAAAATTAAAAGAGTATTTCAAAAACATGCCTAAAATATCTCTACTACTTTCTTGTAAACTTGCTACCATTAATTTTAGGAATTTTATCTTGTGAAATCCCTATTTATGAAATATATGCCATTTGGCTGTGAAATGGGTATCCCTGGGTCACTCCTTTTCTGTCTTTCCTAAGGACTGATCTTAAATTGGTAAGGTCATGCTGTTACTACAATACTGAAATACATCTCCATGGCTTAGCAAATAATGGCTTCCTCAAGCCCCTTTTGTGTTTGCTACTTCCCACCACAAATTTACTCTGTTTGCCTGGTCTCACCATTTGCATTTCCAGATCTTATGATTCAGCAACTGTTTATATGCAATCCAGGAGAGTCCTCTCAACTCTGTTTCTGTAGGCACCTCAGCGTCACCCTTTATCTTCTGGAACTGCAATTGTATCTCTTGATGCCCACTCAAACTGACTATCAGGAAAGACTACGTTATAAATTCTTGACCCGTCAGGTTAAATGTTTTTAATATATAATTTCCCACTCTAAGAAGTAAAATTAGGGGCGGTGCCTGTGGCTCAAAGGAGTAGGGCACTGGCCCCATATATCTGAGGTGGCAGGTTCAAACCCAGCTCCGGCCAAAAACTGCCAAAAAAAAAAAAAAAATAGAAGTAAAATTAGATGAGGGGATACGTTTGGAGGCAGTCAGGTACCCCAAAACAGCCACCTCTAAAACTACCTCAAAATAGTGAGTCTCCAAAATCAATGTATATATGGAATCACTTGTGTATCTGGGTAAAAGTGCAGATTCTGATTTAGAAGGTCCATGATGGGGCTGAGATTGTGCATTTTAACAAGCTCCCAAGTTCTTTTTTCTGGACCAAAAACAACATTCTGAATAACGATGCTTAAAACCATTGCCAAATTTGCATATATTAGATCACCAAAGATAATCCAGCAATTCCAACCCATTCCAGGGAAGGAAGAAGGTGTATGTACATGGTTGTGTGGAAGGAGGTGATAGGTGGATTTAGAATATTTTATTTCAACAATGTGCTCCTTTTTGTCAATTCCGCATCTTCATCTTCAACTTTCTACATTAAGACAGGCTCATATTTTGAAATATCTATTGAATATTTCTACCCAGATGTCTCCAAGGCAGCTCAAATTTAGTATTTCCAGAATTAAAAATTTTTTTCTTTGTGTGTTTCCAAATAGAAGTTGAGCCTTCATCAAGCATCTAGTAAGCCTGCATAGAAATCTAATTATTCTAAATTCCACCCTCCCCCTCTTTCAAAAAGGATCACTAATTGGTCACCTCTGGAATGTCTATTAGGTTCACCCCTTCTTTCCATTCATATTTACAACACTTTTTTCAGACTCTCATGGTTTGACAATAGGAATAATATAAAAACCTTGTATCTACTTGCACCCTCTTTCGCCTGTAATTAATAACCAATAACTCAAACTGTCATTCCAAAAATGCTAATATTTTACTTCAGGAAGAAGGAAGTTGAGCCCCCAAAGAATAAGTTGAATACAGAAAGTACTAATGAATAAGGAAATTAGTAAACATGTATGTATGTTAATATAAGCTAACATTGACTCTAAAAACCAATCTTCATAATAGCTACTTTGATGAATGTTTAACAGTGGGAACTAAAACGATAGGAAAAATAAAATATAAGCTAATACAATCTAGAAGGAGTATGATCTGGAATAAAATGTCTGAAGATTTTTCTGTAATTCATAAGGAGTCTAAATAAATATAGAGATAGATAAAATGAGATTTTCAAAATGTAGATAATTATTTAAGCATGACAGGTTATTAAAGCAGTCTATCTGATTTTTGCAAGCTTGAACATTTCCAAAATAAAATTAAAAAACAAAAATAAAAAAAAGAAAAAAATACTCCAGATAGATACAATCTAAAAAGAAAGTTGATACAGCAAAAATAATATTAAAATAAACTTTTTCAATTAAAGGAATTTTATTTATTTATTTTTTCATATTTGGCCAGGGCTGAGTTTGAACCTGCCACCTCTGGTATATGGGGCCGGCGCCCTACTCCTTTGAGCCACAGGCACCACCCTAATTAAAGGCATTTTAAAAGGTGAAGAGCATAACAACCACAGGGAACATTTCCCTAGGAAGTTGTAAAATCTTGGTCCTGTATTCATTAAACAATATAGCCTAAAAATTTGGGAATTAAAAGGATTATGCATACAGGCCATCCTCATGTTACAAACATCTGACTGACAGATGACTTGCACTTACAAAGTCTATTACAGGTAATAAGTAAATGTACCTCTTTCAACTTATATACAAATTTCACTTAAGAACAAACTGACAGAACCTATCTCATAAGTAAACTGGGGATTGCCTGTATATGCAGACTGGACCGAATCATATTGGAAATTTTTGGAGGGCAGCACTTACGGCTCAAAGGAGTAGGGCGCCAGCCCCATATACGGAAAGTGGTGGGTTAAAACCTGGCCCTGGCCAAAACTGCAAAAAAAAAAGAAAAAAAAGAGTAATTTTTAACATCTTTCCCAGATACAGAATGATTGAGCACACTAATAATTCATGGTAGTATAAAATATTGAAAAATTCCATTAACCAATGTAATCTAGTGGATATATTTAAAAATCTACCTTCAACAATTAAAAAATATCTACTATTTTCGGGCACACATAGACTATTTCTAAAATTTGACCACACAACAGTCCCTAAACAGTTTTCAACAGATATCAAAAATAAATACTATGCTGACCACATTCTATGATCACAATGTAATAGAATCAGAATCAGAAAAATGAATAAAATCACATATGTTTGGAAATTTTAAAAAAGCCACTTTCACCCAAAGGACAACAACAACAACAAAAAAGCCATTTTTCAAATAGTTAGTGGATCACAGGCAATCAGAAAGGAAGTAAATGCAGAATCAGGAGTAAATTATAAAAAGCGACACATAGCCTGTGAAATGCAGCTAAAGTACTACTTTCCTAATAAACTTTATTTTAACCAGAAATAAGTAGATCTCTTGAACAGACCAATATCAAGCACTGAAGCTGAAGAAACAATAAAAAACATTTGCCCTGGAACAAATTAATGCCTTGGAACAGACGGCTTCACACCAGAATTCTATCAAACCTTCAAAGAAGTGCTTGTACTTATACTGTATAAACGTTCCAAAACATTGAGAAGGAGGAAACATTCCCCAACACGTTCTATGAAAGAAATATCACCCTGATATCAAAATGAGGAAAGGACCCAACTAAGAGAACTACAGTCCATTTTCACTAATAAATATTAATGGAAACATACGCTATAAAATCTTAGCAAAGAGATTACAGGTACAAATTAAAATAATTATACATCATGGTCAAGCAGGCTTTATTCCAGGGAAGCAAGGTTGGCTTAAAATATGCAAATCCATAAATGTAATTCACAATATCAATAAAAGCAAAAACAAAGACAATATAATCCTTTCAATAAATGTAGGAAAAGCATTTGAAAAAATTCAGCATCCATTGTTTATCGAATCTCAGTTTACAATCTCCAAGACATGAGACAACCTAAATGCTCACCAACCCAGGAATGGATTAATAAACTTTGGTGTATGTATACCATGGAATCCTATTCAGATATAAAAATAGATAGAGGCTTTACTTTTTTTGCATTAATCTGGATAAAGTTCAAACACATTCTTCTTAGTAAAATATCAAAAGAATGGAAAAGCAAGTATCCAATGTACTCAATACTCATATGAAGCCAGTAGCCAATCTAATACATGCCCACACAAGAGAAAAACTCAATCAATTCAAGACGGGGGAGGAGAAAGAAGGGCGGGGTGGTAGCGGGGAGGAGGGAGGGAGATTGGTGTGCTCCCACTTAATGGGCACAATGTAAGGGTATATGGCACACTTCCTGGGGGTGGGACACAACTACAGCAGGGAACCTACCTAAGAAATGCAAACATCATAACCTAATTGTTTGTACCATCACATTAATGTGAAATCAAAAAATATGGTCAAGGGATCTGAATAGTCACTATTTGAAAGAAGACACACATGTGGTTAACAGGTATATGAAAAAAACATCATTAGTCACAAATCAAAACTACAGTGTGATGTCATTTCACTCCAGTTAAAATGGCTTTTAGCAAAAAGATATGCAACAACAAATGCTGGCAATGATGTGGAGATAGAGGAACACTTGTTCACTGTTGGTGGAAATTTAAATTAGTGAGACTAATCTGGAGAACATTATGGAGGTTCCTCCTAAGACTGAAAATAGAAATTCTGTATAATCCAGCAATCCCACTGCTAGATTATATCTGAAAGATGGGAATTCAGTATATGGAAAAGATTATCTACATTCTCATATTTATTGCACCGCTATTCATAATAACCAAAATTTGGAATCAACGTAAGTGCCCTTCAGTGAATGAATAGATAAAAAGATTGTGGTACATATATACAATGGAATATTATATACTCATAAAAAGAACGAAATATTTCCTTTTGCAACAACATGGATGGAACTGGAGAACATTATGTTAAGTGAAATAAGCTGAGCAGGGAAACACATATCTTGCATGTTCTCACTCATATACGGAATCTGAATATTAAAAACTGTTGATCTCATCGAGGTAGAGAGTGTAATGAAGGTAACTACAAGCTGTAAAGGGTAGCATGGACAGAGTACAAAATGGGCATCATTAATGGGTACAAAAATATAGTTAGATAGTTAGAATGAATAATATTTGATAGCACAACAAAGTCACTATAATCAGGAAATAAGTTATGGTATACTTTAAAACAACAAAAAAAGTGGAATTCGAGTGTTCCTAACACCAAGAAATAATAAATGCCTGAGGTGATGGATACACCAATTACCCTGATTTGATTAATTCACGTGGCATGCCTGTATCAGAACATCACATGTACAGTATGAATATAAACAATTATTATGTACCCATAATAATAAACAAAAATAAATGAAAAAATAAAATAAATTCTATACCCATTACAAAATAAATTCCATTCCCCTCTCTCCCCAGCCCCTAGCAATCACCATTCCATTTTCTGCCTCTATAAATTTGACTACTGTGGATAGCTTATATAAGTGAATTTACATATGTGTCCTTTTGTGTCTGGCTTATTTCGTTTAGTACAACGTCTTCAAGGTCCATCTCTATTCAATCATGTGTCAAGATTTCATTCCTCATTCCTTTTAAAGACTGAATTATATCCTGTTAATCATACATACATTGTGTATACTGCATTTTGACAAAGGACATTTGGGTTGATTCCACTTTTTAGCTATTGTGAATAATGATGCTATGAACATTGGTGTACAAGTATTTGTTCATGACCTTGCTTTCAATTCTTTTGGATGTATATGGGAAAAATTAGATCGCTCATATAATATGGAAATTTTGTGTGTAATATTTTGAGAAATTATTGTGACATTTTCCACAATAGCTGTATGATTTTACATTCCTACCAACAATGCAGAAGGGTTTCAATCTCTCCACATTCTGGGAAACATTTGTAATTTTATGGGTGTTGTTCCTATTTTTGTTTGTGCTTAATAAATGACTATTCTAGGGCTGCCCCTTGGCTCAGTGGGTAGGGTGCTGGCTCCATATACTGAAGGTGGCGAGTTTGAACCCAGCCCTGGCCAAACTGTAACAAAAAATAGCCGGGCATTGTGGCAGATGCATGTAGTCCCAGCTACTTGGGAGGCTGAGGCAAGAGACTCACTTATGCCCAAGGAGGTTGCTGTGAGCTGTGATGCCACAGCACTCTACCGAGGGCAAAAATGTGAGACTCTGCCTCTAAAAATAATAATAATAATAAAATAATAATAATGGCTATTCTAATTGGTGTGAAGTGGTATCTCATTCTGTTTTTGATTTTCATTTCCCTAATGGTAAGTGGCTTCTCTCATATTTTTATGTATTTACTCACTATTATAGAAAAATAATGGAGAAATTTCTATTCAAGTTCATGCCCCATTTAAAAAATTGCATTTTTTCTTGGCATTGAGTCGTAGAAGCTATTGGTATATTCTGGACATTTATCTTTTCTTAGATATATAATTTGGAAATATTTTTCTCATTCTCTGGGTTGTCTTTTCATTCTGTTGGTAGTTTCCTTTGATAACAAAAGTTTAAATTTCAATGAAATCTAATTTATCTACTTTTCTATGGTTGCTGGTGCTTTTGGTGTTATATCCAAGAAATAATTGCCACATCTAATGTCATAAGTATTTTTGCTTATGTTTTGTTTTAAGAGTTTTATGCTTTCAGCTCTTACATTCAGGTCCTCACTTTAATTGAATTAAATTTGTGTGTGGTATAAGGTAAAAGTCTAACTTTGTTCTTTCATATATAGATATAGTTTTTCCTTCCTTGAGCAAAACAACAATGAAAACACAAGCTACCCAAAACTGTGGGATACAGAAAAAGTAGTCCTGTAAGGAAAATTTATTGCTTTAAATGCCTACATTTGGTCATTACTTACTTAAAAACACTTCTCCTATTCACCTTGAATATGTATAATCACAAAACTTTATAAATCTAGGTTCAATGAAAAGCTTCACTTGCAGTTTTACTGATTGTTTTGGGTGTTTTCCTCTTCTGCATTATTTTTTATAATCATAGCTATAACTCCATTTATGAGAACATTCTGCCCTCTTTAATCATTACCTTATATGCATACCTTTTTCTAGCTTAATCCTTTGACCTCTTTCTGAAGTTCAGGGAAATGTAGGCGTATCCAAATATTTCAATTGCATGTGAACCCACAATTATCTCAAAATGAAGTTTGCTTAAAAAAGTAGGTCAGGAAAAACTTAAGGAGCAGCTATCTCCTTACAGCTAATTAGAAAAAGCAACCAATCATCTACCTGAACCAGCCTGTGCCTTAGAAGCATGAGGTCACTATCCTGGCTAAAACACTCACCACTCCACCCCATCCAACTTTGTATATTGGAACTACATCCCTGCATATTTATGGCTTTGAACAAAAATTGTGTTTACACTTAGTATTAGTTTGCTAGGGCTACTGCAACAAAGCACCACAAACTGAGTGGCTTAAAACAACAGAAATTTATCTTGTCACTGTTCCGGAGGCTGAAAGTCTGAAATCAAGGTGTCAACAGGGCCATGCTACTTCTGAGATTATGGGTAGAATCCTGACTTCTGGTGGTGGGTGGCAATCCTTAGTGTCCCTGGGTTTTCAGCTGCATCCTCTTCAATTTCTGCTTCTGTCCCCACATGATGTTCCTCCCGTGTCTCTGTATCTGTTCTCTTATTCTTAGAAAGACATCAGTCATACTAGATTAAGGCCCACCCTATCTGAAAAGACACTATTTCCAAATAAGTACACATTTACAGGTACAGACAAGGTGTTAAAACTTCAGTATAAGGGGCTGGGTGTAGTGGCTCGTGGCTGTAATCCTAATACTCTGGGGGGGCCGAGGTGGGTGGATTAACTGAGCTCACGGGTTTGAGACCAGCCTGAGCCAGAGCGAGACTCCCCTGTCTCTAAAAAGAAATAGCTGGGTGTCATGAGAGGCACCTGTAATCCTAGCTACTTGGGAGGCTGAGTCAAGAGAATCACTTGAGCCCAAGAGTTTGAGGTTGCTGTGAGCTATGATGCCATAGCACTCTACTGAGGGCAATAAAATAAGACTCTGTCTCAAAACAAAATAAAACAAAACAAAAACTTCAGTATATATTTTTGTGGGACACAATTAAATTCATAATAGACTCCAAACTTGGAATGCAAAAAAGTGATTGGTTCTAAAGCAAAACATCCTTTATTCAATTACATTGAGAAGCATCCCTGCTGACATTCTCTCTGAACTGCATCTTCCAGAAGTACAGAGAATTGTTGAAGATGATGAGGCACTTTGGGAGAACTAAATTCTAATTAACTTTGTCGCTGATAAACTTTGTCAATTTTTTTTTTTAGGAAAGAGGGAAAGGATCTAAAGAATAGAACAGGTAGGGCAGCTCCTGTGGTTCTGTGAGTTGGGTGCTGGCCGAATGTATCCAGGGTGGCAGGTTCAGACCAACACCAGCCAAACTGCAACAACAACAACAACAAAAATAGCCGGCATTGTGGTGGGCGCCTGTAGTCCCAGCTACTCAGGAGGCTGAGGCAAGAGAATCACCTAAGCCCAGGAGTTGGAAGTTGCTGTGAGCTATGTGACGCCATGACACTGTACGGAGGGCAATAAAGTGAGACTTTGTCTCTACAAAAAAAAAAAAAAAATAGTACAGGTAGCAGCCAACTTGATGCTTAGAAATCCTTTACCACTCAATGAGATATGCTTAAAGTATAAATACAAGGAAAGAAATTGGGAAAGCATGCAATACAACTGACTTCTGAAAACTTTTCTCTTTGTTGGTAGCCCCCTGGAAGTAGAAGAAATAAGAAATAGAAATATGGCCAGAGTCATTGAAATGTCATAAGGTCATAGGAAAATATGACCTGGTTAATCAGCTCCTGAGCAAAATAAGACCTATCTGTAATATGGAAGTTAGTATTTTCACTAAGCATAACCATATGTTACTATTTTGGAAATAAAACATATTGTCATACACTGTAATGTAGTAAAACTCTGTCTTTACAATTTTATAACTAAAATTATTACTAAAATTAAAGTAATTAATATACAGATTAATAAGCTGTGGTACATGTATACCATGGAATACTATTCAGCCATTAAAAAAATGGAGACTTCTTTCATATGAAAGCTATAAGCCAATTATAGCACAAGAATATGGGGAAAAGGGCAAAGGAGGGGAGGGGAGGGGGGAGGATGGGTGAAGGGAGGGTAATTGGTGGGACCACACCTACGGTGCATCTTAGAAGGGTACAGGTGAAACTTACTAAATGTAGAATATAAAT